>JBBPCZ010000148.1:13087299-13103257 GCA_037974445.1 Brycinus macrolepidotus | reverse complement strand
ACTCACAGCCCTAATATATATATATATATATATATATATATATATATATATGTATATGTTTATTCATTTGTATGTATAAAATATTTATCCACTAAAAGAAACAGCAGTTCAAAACATAGGAAATCAATAATGTTTTTCCATGTGAACATCAAAGCAGTAATGCCAAACTTAAAAAAAAAAAAAAAAAAGTAATTTTGTACAAGAAAAAAATGGGATAATGGGCTAAAATCCAGCTACTATGCACCTTTAATTTGCCTGTGGGACATCGCTAGTTAATAGTTACAGGCTCTCTACAATTGGTCTAAAGCTTTATGTTTTTATGAAGCATGCAGCTGGCCAGTGCTTCAGAAATTTTAATGAGTGCACTCAGAGCACACTGCCTGTATCATGACTGTGATGTAATTCACTGCAACATTAATAATATATCACTCACCTCTAATCTGACTACCATAATGCTAAGAAAGCACCAGCCTATAGCTCTGATAGTTTGTTGACATGAACCATTATTTTGTCCGCGACTCACACAGTGTACACGGAGCTCAGCCGATAGCCTCTGACTCATACATCACAGTCCTCCTAAAGCACAGGGCATACATACTTGCCAATCACTATAATGATGGTCCAAGACTGGAGCAATGCTCTCATATCTCAGCATGACGACCACTGTCCCTCCAGCAGTTCCGGGACACTTTAATAGGTGAGACAAATGCCCTTGCCTCCTGCTTTAACTGTATTTGATCAGGATACAGGGGCGCCCTGACTGCAAGGCATCAGGCTGAATCTGCTGTGTCCCAAGGGACAGGAGGAAACTGATTACACACCCCCACCCCACCCTCCGGTCTGGCCTTTCTGCTGGAGTGCACTGCCATTTGCTGTGATGTAAATGACGCAAACTTCCACAGAATAAAGAGTGACACAGAGAGAACATGGAAGGAGACAAAATGAGAAAAGCAAGGAGTGGCCTATGAGGAAAGAAACAAAAAAAGAGAATGAGAGAGAACAATATAGACATGTATAATACATAATGAGGATAGATGGAATGAGTGAGAAAGATTTAATAAAAAAAAAAAAGGAAAGACAAAGAAAAGCAGGAAGGGATTAGATAGAGACAAGCAGCAGGGAAAGAAGGGCGAGGGAGAGACTGCATAAGCCATGGCATTTACAATGATTTTCCTGTCTTCTGCCATGGTAAAAGGGTCTTCAAGGTCTTTGAGATAACTGCCAGTGAATTGATGGTGACAGCAAGAGTTAAGAATGAACAGACAGCAAGGAGCTACACGACAGTGGTGTCACCACTTTGTCTTCAATGAAGTCAGCCATGATCTGTATAGTCCTAATATTCAATATGACTCTCTGCCTTAGGGAAACAAAGAGACTGAGTTTTGATCTTTATTAGTAAAGTTGCACATCAAGTTCAAAACATGTATTTGCAGAAGATGCCACAGATACCTTAAGGACATGATTCAACTCTCTCATGACGTAGCCACTTCAAAGCAATCCTTTGTTTCTATGTCTTTTTTTAACACATACTTTCATACTCGCTGCTTTCCCCTGATGGAACGCCCACCTGCATCTTAATGGCTGTCCATTACTGTAGCTTGAGTGAAATTTGTTAGATGACCCCTTTGAGGGGCAAGGAGTCAACATAAATATGTGAAAGATGGTGAGCTGATGGGAGGTGATCACCTGTCAGCCTCATTGGACGCCAGTTCTAATTCTTTGGCTTGGTACTCCTGAGCCCTAAAATGCTAAGCATTTCCAAGTGAAGAGGTGCCGTCAAGGCCATATTAAATCCAGTATTACAATGGAGGGTAGGTCAACTTATTTAATAGAAATTCTGCAACATCAATGAGCATCTTTCAAAAGATGCTCACCCACCTAGAAGAACTTCACATAGAGAAGTAGAGGAAAAGAGAGAGTCTTTGGAGCGAGAGAGAAATTTAAAAGACTGACGTCAGTAGCTCTAATGGACTTTAGTGAGCTTTTAAGCTTTTGCCATGCGAGTCACATCCCAGGATCAATACGTTTCAGTGGCTCAGTGTGAAATAAGGAGAGATTCATTATTAGTGAATGTCAGCCTTTACCTTGTTTCTTAGTCAGAGAATCTTTCTTAATTGCCAGTTCTATAATTAAGACAGGTAGTGGAGCTCACATGCATATGCGTTTAGGTAAGAATGCACTTACATACACACAAATGTGTATGTTCACACAAGGGACACACACACACAACTGCAGACACTCAGGCAGAAACTTCATCAACCTCCTGTATACCTGAGCACTCGGGGGAGGAGGCGAGTGAGACACAGAGAGAGAGAGAGAGAGAGAGAGAGAGAGAGAGAGAGAGAGAGGCAGGCCCTGTAGAATGGCGCTCTCTCTCTCACCGGCAGTCGCCTCATCAATCATGGGCGGCTGCGGCCCAGACGGATGGGGGGCCGCTGGGGAAGGCGCGTGCGTCTCTCCATCAAACTGATGTTTTGAAAGTAAGTAATCAGTGTTCTCCACGGGCACTCCTTCTGTGGTGGAGCACCCCTCCTCCACCTTTCCCCTCCATCTTCCCTCCTCGCTCCCTGCTCCATAGAGTCAAGGCCTCTCCACCCCGCTGCATTCTGGGAGCCATATTTCATCGAGTTCAGCACAACGGGGGGACGTAGCACTGTTCAAACACCGAAGGGTGTTTTTTTTTGTTTTGTTTCTTGTGCCAGGATGTGTTGGAGAGAGGGAAAGAAAGATGAAATAGAAAGAAAAGCTAAACAGAAAGAGCCCTACTGTAGTAGCAGTCCTGTAAATAGTCTGCTGGGTGAAGTTTTAGAATTCCTAATACATAATGGAAAAATTCTTCACACATACAGACACACACACACACACATATTGGAACATTTAATTACAATGTAAGGTAAAAACAATCATTACTTGTTAATGTAAAACAATTTTTTCACATAATCCTGAACCATTTCTTTTGGTCCATTCATCATGAAATTTTCACAAAAAGTAAAGGTCAGTTGGTGTTTTCATATTATGTAAAAAGCCAAACAATGACCAAAATGGAGATACTACAATTTGCTCTGACAGTGATGATATATATGAGAGCAGTGACAGTATATCCTACTATAACTTCAACATACTATAAAGGTCTTTTGTATGTTTTGGATGCACTTTTTTCTGCTAGTCATGAGGCTCACTGCATAGTCATGTTTAATACAGAAACCTCTTAATTGTGAGTCATTTCATGAGTTTGATATTATATAAGGAATACAGGCATGTAAGTCTTTTTTGAAAAATTAAATTCCATCCTAAAATCTCAAATATTACTCAGCGCTGCTGTCAGAACAAAACCTTTTTCGTTTTTTTTCTTTGATAACTGAGTACAGACCAAATAAAAAGAGTTTGTTAAGAGCAATCAGTGGTGTTACACTGTCAGCGTCTTATATACATACATACATACATGTTAACAAGCTAACAGCTACAATGTGAAAATGGGTAAAGATAACTTACTATTAATATCGCTTACAATTTTTTCTGGAAGTGGACCACGTTAATAGAACTGTGTTCATTTTGCTGTATAAAATATGTTGCCATGTAAGGTCATGAATGTTGCTTTTACAGTCTTTTTATTTTAGAATTGTCTTGCAATTTACCATTTTTACCAGACCAGCCTTCTGTCTTTTACCTTTCTGATTTCCTTCAATTCTCATCCACTTGGGGTGTGTTTAGCGAAGGTCTTATACTGAGTAACTGATATTTGCACCAAGAGAAAAGATTCTCTGCCAGTATATAATTTCTAGATCTGTGCAGCATAAGCTACAATTTGTGGCCTTATTGGATCAAGTTGATTATTAGTGCTGTAATAATAAGCTTCGTGAAAGTCTGACAGTCGAGCGTGCTGAATAATATTGTGCATGAAGAATTAAACACCCAGTTCCTGCTAATACCGGTCTACTTCTCATTTTTCACTGCAGTTTCACTGCAGCCTGAGACACTGAGCCTGTTGATCAGAGCATTTGTATAGGAGCGCTGGGCTTGGCCCAGCCCCAGAACCTCCATTTCGAGGATCAGAAGGGCTGAAGGGGGGTCGTTGGGAGGACGGCTGCATGGCATGCGGCAGAACAAATGGACCTGTGCACCAGCTAATGACCGCACAGCGCTTTTACCCAGACACATATTTCACCTGCAGGTTTGTGCCCAACACCCGCAAAAGCCATTTCAATAAGCCTTGTATTTACAATGAGCAATGGACTCCAGCAAATGTCACTCGAGTTCGAGTTGCGTGCTCCCCCATTATATCTCCTGGTTCACTGGGGCTTCAACTTCAGATGGCACTGTTTTGTTTATTATATACTGAAACTACCTGCTCTTAATGAGAGCGAGGGATTCCAAATAAGAAAACACGCAAGCACGTGAAAATTCACTACCATTACTGTTCACGGTAAAATCCAGTTTAACTGGATTTAAATGGGATTGTGCAAGCTCATTGTCAATATGTCAAGTTAGTCAAGTCAAATAGGTTGATGGTCATTTCAGCCATGTACACAGTACTCAGTGAAATGAAACAACGTTCCTCCAGGACCATGGTACAACACAAAAACAGAAACACCACAAGACTACAAGCGCACACGGGACAAAATTTACAGAGTGCAAATATAAAGAGAGTGCAAGAAAAACACAAGAACAACAAAACAACAGGACAAGACAACGCTTTGTGCAGTCAACAGCTACAGTACTAAAATGTGTGAGGTGAATCACGAAACACATACTGGTAGCTGTTATTTTGAAATAAGAATAAGAATCTGAGTATGGGAACAGTTGTTGTGGTCCATATGCAGAAACTAAGCTGCAATAGCATCTTGTTTTTGTGATGTCACAAAAAGAAACGTACTTGCACACATCCAGCCAGGTTAGCAGTTCACAACGCTATTACAGGTTATTTTTTTCTGTTTGGACTATTTTTGAATAAATGGCAGCCAATCAAAACAGGTCATTTACATAGGTCAGTCTTAAGGGCCCAGTAACAAAAAACAGCCTGTTAAATTCTAAGGGATAAATGGGTTGGGAAAGGATTATGTAAATTATGAATTATGATTGATCTTGGTGAAAAAACCCGCACAAACATCACAAGTGGACTTCAAGAGAGGAACAAAACACTGTAGGATAGATCTACAGGATAGATTGTATTGACTGTTATGTGCTGTTCAGTGACTAATTAATAAACCGGTTGATCAGTTGCAGGTGATCAATCACAGAATCAACACTATCTTCACTATCTATCCATTGTCCATCTATGAGGTAAGCCATTTTGCAACTAGAGCTGGTGTGATAATACATCCAGCCTTAAGCATGATTCATTTGTATTATATGAGAGTGCTAATCCCCCTCAGAGTTACATTATGCAATGGATTACACAGATCTTTCTCTCTGAGCTGAGCTGAGCCCCCTCATATTTCCCAAAGGGTAGCCAACTAGTGGGACTTTGCACGTAGCAAGACAGAAGTGTTATAGGCCTGTAAAAAACAAACAGGCTGCTGCGGCACCAACCAAGCGATGGACAACAGCCTCGGCAGTGCAGTTTTGTTTAAAGCAAAGCATGATTGGTGAGATTTAGAGTGTTGAGAGCTGCTAAAGTACCCCCCCGAGAGCTATATCCCTGTAATCAGTTTAGGAGGCGTACATTTCCATCACCTCTGTGCTCTACACACATGCATAAAAATGTGTTATTATTTTTAAACACTGCATGATGTGCAAGAAAAGGAATATTCACAGCATTTCAGTCTTGTTTCTGAAGAAGTAATTAAAAATTCCAACCAATTCATGGCAGGAGCGGCTCATAGTTAGCTCATCTCCATAGAGAGTATGTATATGTGCAGTGGCTAATTAGATTAAAAAATCTGACAGATCTCCTCATGTAACTCCAGGACCCCACTGCAGATTGTGAAGACAGCTGAGATCATTATGGTCCCTTTACCCAGTACTGACACTTCCAAGAACAGGGCAGGATCAGCAAGCCAACCAGCATTGTGGAAACCCCCTTCCACCCCATCATGGACTCCTTACCCTCCTGGCATATGGCAAAAGGTATCGAAGCATCCGTTCCACCACCAGCAGACTCAGCAACAGCTTCTACCCATTAGTAGATGTAAAGTCTGGGATAAAAAAAACTACTATTTGATTTGAGAGATGAAAAAAACTTTGTTAACTTTCCTGTGTTCATCAAATTCAAGAACAGATTAATTAGCAGCTGCTTCGCTATTGTTCAACCACAGAATGCTGTTATTGCATGATATGCAGGGGCACGTGTGCTACAGTAAAACAGCCCAGTAGAAAAGAGCGGCTCAGAGGAACCAATAACTTCAATGACTTTTTAAGACAGGACTCCTTAAACCTTTCTCAAATCGTCTCAAAGCGGCTCTTTGTGCCAGAAAGGCTCATTGTTGTCAAGATGTGCAGAGCAGGAAATTGCTTGCTGCTGGTGAGAAGCACACATTAAGGTTAAACAGAACTCAAGGTTATTTTAGGCTGAATTAAATCTAAATTAAATCTTTTTAAATAGCCGTCTAATTTGGCATATAAGATGCCTTGCGTTGCTTCTGTTATGGTCTTGGGAATAAAGCAATATAATTTTGCACATTTGTCACTTTTTTAATTGTGGAGTAATTACTTGCTTTTTTTTACTCGGGTACTCAACCACAATTATACTCACCCGTCAATAGCTGGATTATGAATACTGGGCATGTATATGATGTAAATGTGTAGTCCTGAAAGGGGGTGTTGGTTGGCCTTACTGAATGAAGATCATGGCTGTAGTACTTTTGAAGCATTTATGTATTTATGTTAGCTGCAGCTAGTGAAAAATGTGCAAATATGCGACTGCAAAAATGCAACTGCACTTTTACACCAGGTTTTCTGTACAGTTTACAGTTGACAGTTCACTCCCCTATTCATATGCTGTTTTCTCACCGTTCCATACAGTTGATGCCCACCCCTATGTTGGTTTGTTGTCCTGTCTAGGTGTATTTATTGTGCTGTGTGCTCATTGTCTGGGTTATGTATTGTATGTTCTGCACTCATTTCACACTGTTGTTTATCTGTACTATGTGTAGTCCTGAGTAATGTACTGCTGTTGTGTGCTGCACCATGGCATGAAGAACAACATTTCATTCTAAGTTATACCGCGGAATGACAAAGGCTACTTGACTTGACGTATTTGATTCTTGGTGAACAGAGGAAACCATAATATATTGAGGATATATCCTGCATAGACAGGAGTTTTTATCTGAGTATTCTATTTTAGCAACCAAATATGCTAATATACTAAACAAATGAGTCAAAAGTATGAAACAGTTTTGGTTTGATAATCCGATTGGGTGAGCCATATCCAAAAAAACATTCATGAATAATGTCTGTAGTGTGGCAGGGTGCATTGCCCTGCCGAAAGAGGCCCCTGCCATTAGCATATACCACTCTAATGAAAGGGTGTACTGGTCTGCAACAATGTTTGGGTAGGTTGTACATGTTGAAGCACAACAACATGAAAGCCAGGAAACAAGGTTTCCCAGCAGAACATTGCCCAGAGCATTGCACTGCTTCGCTTTCTTTCTAAAGTGCAGCCTGGTGCCATCTCTTCTCCAGGTAAACAACACACACACAACCTTGTTGTCAGTTCACTGGTTGTCCTTCCTTGGACCACTTTTGGTGGTGCTCTGACTCATTTAGCCATCACAGTTTGGCCCTTGTCAAAGTCCCTGAGATCCTTAGGCTTGTCCATTTTTACTGCTTCCAACACATCAGCTTCAAGAGCTGAATGTTCACCTGCTGCCTTATAACAAGATCTAACAAGATAATCACTTCACCCGTCAGTGGATTTAACGTTATGGCTGATCAGTGCTAATCATTCTTAAAGATTAAAGGGGAAATTATAAGGGATAACAGTAATACCAGTGTGTATTCATCTTGTGCTGAGGTGACACAACTGGCCACATGAAGCACATCACAGTACAGCATGTATGACATTCAAATGATTGGGAACGAAAAAAGACGTATTTAGCTGTAGCCTGTCCTTCCTGTGTCCTTTAGGTACATACATGCATAGACTCAAGCAAAAATATGATAAGCCATCAAAACAATTTTTACTAGTCACATTCCCCTTTTGCTTCTTTCCTCACCCATATAACTTAGACTGATTGTATAATTTTGCTGTTGTGTTTATGTATTACAGTGATGATTAGTGATAATGTTAATAGCACATGCCGATAATGTGATGCAAATGGGAGTAAATGAATGGAAATGAAAATTTCTCATCACTACAATAACTTTACACTAACAGCACTTTTTTAGTATGCAAACAAAATGTCTTATCAAACAGAGGCACAATATCTGCTCCCCATCTGCCAAAGAAATAAGCACTAATAACAAAAGTGGAGTTTTCCATCACATTAAGAAAGCAGTTATCTTATATGCTCAATTAGCATGACCTTTGAAATGCCCAGGCTTTCTGTACTGAGAAGCTGTAAATGATGTGAGAACGTGTACTTCATGCAAGGTTGTGAATGTTCAAGAGGATTATTGCTGTACTCAGAGCAGGCTGCTGAAGCATACTGAATGTAATTGTGAAGTCAATCTGAATTCAGAACCGGAAATCAGAAGGAAGTGTTCTTCTTTAGTGTGACGTATTTCAGAGTGAAACAGGATATTCAGGTGGGAGGTAACTGTGAGCATGACATGGTTTTATGCATCAGGATTTAGTAGGATTGTGAGAAGTGGGCGTTCTGAAAGGAAAATGGAGCCAGAGCAGAGCAGAACAAGCTGACATAGTCAAACATCATAATGCATTCAGAGGCAGATCAAAACAATTCTACAACTTCAACCAAACTACTAATACTTCAACCAAAGATCACTGAGAAAGTTGTCTTTTGGATGATATGACACAATGAATTATGCTTAATATGACAGACAACATGAACTAGCAAGGTCAAAAAAGTCCATTTTAATTTAAGGTCAACTTTCTATAATGTGTTAAGACACTCCTATAAAATTGTAATGTGTCCATTTGTCACACCACAGCACACAGTTTGAACATAACATATCAAAACTATCAACACGCAAGAAATCAATCTTAAAGGTATAGTAACAAAAAGGGATAAAAAGAGGTTGTAAAATGCCCACATAATGGCCATTTAGTAAATAAAACCGCACAGCTGTAAAGTGAGCCCAAAGTGTAAGCAAATCAGAAATATGTAATGCTTATAAACAGTAACTTGACTACGATAACTTAGACATTACTTTCATTCAGCTTTGCATGAGATGTCATCTGGAATGAGGAAATCTGAAATCTACTGGAATCACTGAACTGATGTTTTATAACATGACATTCCATCAGAAACAGTGCATTCCCATAAGCCACAGCACAAATTTCAGTCTAACACAGAGGCTGACAAGGGTTGCTTGGACACACTTTTAATTTGAGTTAAATATGCAGTAAAAAAAACAGGGAGTTTTGACAGCCACCCAACTGGAGTCCCAACTGGTGGAGTAGTGTTGCAGTGGGCATGCCTGTACCTGGCAACATGTTCCTTCTTTATGCTGGTTAGATTTGCAGCAGCTTAGTTTTGCATGCGTACCTGCTACTCTGTGCTCTTTTTTCTTCCAACCATAAGCTTGTCCAGAATCTGAACAAACCCATCTCTGTCGCAGCACATACAAGTTTAATCACCTGGACTTTCCCATTATCTGGTCCTAATGGCTGTTGTTGCTGTTGCACAGGCCTCAGTGTGAAGGCTGGATGTCCAGCAGACAGGAGTGCAAACAGGTTTACAGGATCTTGTAGGAACAGATCAATTTTCTACACTCTCTTGATCGCAGTATTCAGACCTATCACTCAGGAACATCTGAGGGATTCTAAGCACAAATAATTGCACTCCATTTTTAAAGACTTGGTTTCTTCGTGAGTCCACACACAATGTTTTTTATCAAGATGCAGATTTTTGGTCAATCAGAAAAACATCAGATTTCTCTACAAGTTGAGACATGTTTGGTGTTTAAGGTTCATTTTTTAGCTTGGCACTGGAACTATGAGGCTAATGCAGCTAAAAGATAATACATGTCTGTCACCCAGAAACAACTGGGTTAAAGGAAACCACTTTCTCATTCAAATAGCTAAATTGTGCAGGTGTATTAAAGTATGATTTATAGAAAAACACATGAATATTGATCTGATGTTTTTACTGCATATGCAGCACCTCATGCAGTCTTTTTGAAACCATTTATCTCAGCATTAAGTATGTTTCTACACCATGTAACATTAGAATAAATACAAATAATCCTTTTCTTCTTTTCAAAAAGGGATGCTGTGAGATGGTTAGAGAAACAGAGGTTTGGTTCCAGCCATTCCAGCCCCCAGACACAGCACAGATTCGCCCAAATGCATCGGATTCAATTTATTGAAGGATGATTCTACTACATACAGCCACATAAATAGTTTTTAATTTGGCATGTGTAATTAAATGCATTAAATTTCTCAGAATCTCCTCTTTAGCTACCCCTTCACAATCTCCTTCAGGGATCATCAAAAAAATTAGACAACTTACTCGATCAAAAAGCTAGAATTAGTCGATCAAAAAGCTGGAGAGCTAGTCTCAGGAACAAGGTTTAGCTGCTGGGTTGTTTTTATCTATGCAGTAGCAAGAGATATTTCCATTATTGTATTTTATTCTGATTTTTTAAAATGTTAAAACCAATAAAAGTCTTACGAAATCTATTTTACTTGAATCATGGCGGGGCCCCAGGTGGAGCTGTGTGAACGATCATTCTGCGCAGGCGGTGGGCTTGTGATTGAGAGGCCCTGTCCCTCATTGTCGGCTTTCTGAATCACTGTTTCACATTGAGATCTAGGAGACAACAACCTTCCCCGGCAATCGATAGCCATAGAGTGTTGCCAAACATATCTTAATTCCAGGAGAGGCCTTTTGTACAGCAGATGAGCAGGAGCCGCTTTTGCTTTGTTGCACCGCGCCTCGTTGCACCACAGATTTAAGACAGCCGGCTCTGACGGAAGCGCTAGCTCATTTGTAACATTTCCCTCATCCTGCGGTCTAACAATGCAGACACTTCTCCTGGCTGTCTGCCGCTGAGCACCGAGAATGGCATTTGTCCCAAAGGTGACAGCGCATAGAAACTGACAAAAGAAGTTTAGTTTCTCCCATTTGTCTGCGTTCCGAGTTCCAGCATGTCACTTTAAATGACAGGGCTCTTTGCAAGCCACTTGTCTACAGTTTAAGATTTAACCCGTAGAAGTGGAAGCTATTGATAGCTGAAATTCCTACTGTAATTTTTATATTAATGATTTGACTTAAAAGGCTGATAAATTCTTTCAGAGATTTTTAAGCAATCACAGATTTGCATTTGACAATGAAAGAGGAGATAATAATCTATCTTTATATAATGACGCAATATATTAGACACACAGATACTTCGAGGAGAAGTTGCATTTTTCATAGTTCAATTTATTATTATTATTACTATTATTATATTTTGTGAAATCTAAACCAACAAGTGTAGAGTGCAAATTTGATACAGAATTATATATCATTCAATCAAAACGGTCATGAGTTATGTAACTGTATTTACAGAATTGTATGTAAAAAGCAAAACATCAAATGTCAGAATCATCAACGACTTGTCTGGACTGTTAAGATATTCCTTTGAAATGTCTTTGATGAGTTCCTCAATATGCTAATTAGCCTGGATACAATAAAAGTCAATAGCAACACACTAATGATATCACGCTGATAAACATTAATTGAGAAAAATTAGGGCAACAGACATTTAGCAGATGTTTCAAAGGACTATCAAATGCCTTGCTTTGAACTTATTACCACCGTGCACATTCCACTGTCATACATACATCAGCACAACACCACAATACGAGGAAAGGAATAAAGAAGAAGCAGCTACTCTCTAAAGAACGTGAGGGGGTTTTCAGTCACTCATGTTTCAGAGGGGAAAGAAATGTGTTATTAGATTTGTGTTCAGCATTTCGAAGGAAGCTGTGTCCAGCATTACCCAAACACTAGGCATTATTTTCACACACAGAACTGAGCCAAAGTGAAACCTGTCAGAAGGAGAACTATTACACTGCAGGGAAAC
Organism: Brycinus macrolepidotus; assembly: GCA_037974445.1. Taxonomy (NCBI): domain Eukaryota; kingdom Metazoa; phylum Chordata; class Actinopteri; order Characiformes; family Alestidae; genus Brycinus; species Brycinus macrolepidotus. The sequence continues at coordinate 13,091,125 of JBBPCZ010000148.1, read as the reverse complement.
TGTGTATAATCTACATCTCACTGTAATGTCCTAGATATGCTGTCAAACACACATACACATACCCACACGCATAAGTGCATATGCAAATGCACACGCATATGCACACACACACAAAATCATACAGACTTCAGACTAAAAAAAAAAAGAATTCTTCATTTTTTTGTGTGCAAGAAGACTTTTACAAGCATCAGTATCAGTACTGATAAAATTATATTTCCTCGGATCCAAATTAGTATGGCCAATCCCCTTGCTTTTATGACTTTAATATCAGTCCATTTTACAGGTAACTGCCTTGGATAACTGTTACAATAAAACGCTTACCAATAACTTCCAACCTCCCTGACATGAATAACATATTTATCCTCTTTCTTCCCTTTATATAAAGACAGCATGAGAAAAAGCATTTTAAAAAAACTACCCACCCCACCTTCAGATCAAGAATTCTTTCTGCTCAGCGAAAAATCATATTAGTGCTAAAGATCACGCTAAAGATCTAAAGATCATGCTCTCCTCTCTGTATTTTTAACTTTAATAATAGAAGAGCTAGAGAAAATGATGACATTTACAGAGTCACAACATGGCAGTCTCGGCTAAAAATGAAGTACAAACACAGGCATTACAGCTCAGAATCTGTTGACTGCTCTCGTGCTTGAGGGCATCATCTCAGTGACTTTCCGTTGTGCCTGGTGGCCATTTTGGCTCTAACAGGGCACCAAATGAAATTCATGCCTCAGCCGAGCAACTGAGTGGCACACTCTGCCGCTGGTGGGCACAGAAGTAATCAGACAGAGGAGCCAATGTGCTGATATTAGACTTTCAGAAGAAGTGTTTGCTCGTGGCGTTGCAGCACACAGGAAACAAGACCCTACTGGTAGGCTAGTTTCACTGTGCCAGACAGAAGGAACCATTACACTGCTTTGATTCAAATCAGCACAATTTTATAGAAGTTTCTTCATCATATGCACATAAAATGAAGATAGTCAGTGGGAGATTATGTCCAATAAGCAGAAAAGAACAACTAAAGATCCTTGTAGTTCTCAAAGAAAATGGTCTAATCATACTCCCGAGAGTTACATGTCACAGAGTTTTGTTTTGGATTAAATCAAACACACTAACATCTAAAGTTTAGATATCCAGACCCCTAATCTGGACTAAATTCTGTATGCTAAATTCCCTGGTGCCCCTGCTTACAAGGACTTTATTTTTGAGGTCTTGCTGCAGCAATGACCTGAACATCTGCTCTGTAATGAAACCAGAAACACATGATTGCATTCTTGTAAACACTGTTAATAACTAACTTTCACAAAGTATTCGCTGTGCCACTGTTTGGAAAACCGAAGGCGTTATTATGAAGGGCTAATGTGAGCTCTATCAAGTTTTATAGATTCTACTAAACAGCAGTATAAAATCACATCCTCTCTTTTGCAGAGGGAACAGCACTAATTAAACATGTAAATTGGTCCTGCTTTTGGATGACTTTGACCCGTTGTTTTGGTTTTGTCCCAAAACAGTAATTTAGCTACTTTTCTTTATGTGCTTGTGACCCTGACTGTGAAAATTTGTGATGATGATGTGGACAAGTGTGGCTAGTTCTTGCAGTCCCACGTCTGTGACAGGGACAAAAAAAGTATTCATTAAAGTTCCCATTCTTTTCAAATAGTTATTTTATGAATAGTAATATCTGTAATTAATGTGATTAAAGCTGTTTCAACACTTTAAACGCCTCTAAAAGGCAGCAGCGCTTTGTGACATTTTTCCAATTTGGCACAAAAGGCACATGCTGTGATCCAGTATTCAGGTGTGACAGTATCATAACAACTAGTCTAACATTTTTCTTTTACCCCATTTTAGGCCTCATATGCATAGACATGTTTGGATACATTCATACCTATACACATATATACATGTAATACACAGATTTTTGGCTATGCTGGCCAATTCGGGGACGTCACAATGGTAGGTGGGTTTCACATCCCTAAAGTCAAAGACTGGTGCAGTGGGTAGTGGTGTCACCTCACAGCAAAAAGTGTCCTGGGTTTGATTTCTGGGTTCAAACTCCTTTCTATGAGGAGTTTGTATGTTCTCCCTGTGTCTCCGTCGGTTTCCACCAGGTACTCTGGTTCCCCCCCACAGTCCAAAGACATGCATGTCAGGCAAAATGAGGAAGCTAAATTGCCTCTGTTTCTCCGTAATTCGCCCTATGACTGCTAGGAACCTTGTTAAGGATAAGCAGTTCAGATAATGAATGAATTTTGAGTAATTTTAACACAAACAACATTTTTTGAGAGTGTAACATATTTGGATGGCTAAAAGAGCTTAATAGATGTTTTAATAGATGAAATAGTCTCTGATCTCTTTCTTTGTATGGCAATATGAGTGCCCTTACCTCCTTATAAGCAAGCATAATGATGCTACTTTGCTCTTCTGAAAATGCTACAAATCACCAGGAGAAGGAGGTACAAAATCAGGACCATGATGCCTTCATACCTTACAAGGCTTTGAGCTAATTGTCCCTTGGTTTGTTACAAACAGAGATAACACCTACAAAGAGGCCTAGGCTGCAAAGCCCCTCAGCGGGGGTTGTGGTACAGAACAGGTAGGATTGCAAGCCAAATTAGTGCAATCCCAAGCGACTGGAGCAACCAAGGGTGATGGAGGCTTGGCACGAATTCCTTCGTAGGCCCTGTCCTGAAGGACAGCAGCGCTCTAGAAGACTGCGGCTCCTGCCAGCCCTTGCCATCCAGGCTCCTTATCTCCCTCCTGGCAAAGCTGACAGCCCCTGGTCGCCTGCCACCTCCACTTTAGGCAGGCAGCCTTCGGAGCTGCCTGATGGCTGCACAGCTGCAGATAAATGCCCCTGCACTGGTCATCCCGGCCGACTGAATGTCACAACTTTGAGGACTCTGCGCTATCCTGCACACCAAAAGCACTTTAGAAGAGGACGAACTGTAATGGATTTTAACCTCAAGGTTTTTTTTTCCCTCCCTCCAAAGGTGTGCACATTACTGTACTAGGTGTAAAAGAGAGAAAGCTAAGGGAAAGCAATAAAATACTCTGTGGTGCAGAGTTTTGTTAGGCATGTTGATTTGAGTTGATGTGAGCTAAACAATTAGGAAATTGCTGGTTTATGCATATCTGTATAATGGCATACTGATGATAATATGGGGTTGTGGATGCTTCAGCTGTCATTTTTGGAAGTATTTCTTGTGGAGAGGGGAGGAACAAATGTTCAGGGAAGAAAAAAAAACATTCTCAACTTTTAATAAGTTAATGCACTGAGACTTTTCTTAAAGTAATTGTCTTGGCCCATTCATCTGGAAATTCAAGATATAGAGGAAAATCATTTTTAAAAGGTAACACTTAAACCATACTACATAACACTGGCATAACCATAACCATGCTTCCATGATCTAATATGTCCTAATACATCAAGTAATACGACTCTGGGCTAAACAGTGGAGGATTTGAACAGGACTCTTATTAGGGGACCAGGGACATGTATCCACAGGGAAGTAATTGCAATAGCTAATATAAAGTAGTTTGAATGGCTAGTCAGAGAGCCAATCCTAGAGTATATTAACACTCAGATAAGCGACTTCAAAAATTTCATCAAAAAGCTTATTACTCCTTAAAACTTTATTTTAATATGACATGCTCGATGCAGGAACTCCGAAAAGTGACAAGTAAAGTCAGAGAACAATGTTGCTCTGTGCAACAAAGTTTATTATTATTTTTTTATAACTGGGCCAACACAAATATTTTGATCAATAGTTATTATAACAATATTAGTAAAAGTAGTACATTCACTTACTGTACCACTTTATAT
>JBBPCZ010000148.1:13060239-13087199 GCA_037974445.1 Brycinus macrolepidotus | reverse complement strand
ATATATAATGAATGGGAAAGTAGTTACCTCTAGTTAGTGCCTACATAACAGTGTTGTGCAATTACCAGTCAGTTTCATGACAGATGTCTTTGCTGTTATTTGCAGCTGATGTCACAAGCTAATTGTTGTGTGTAATCTAATTAGCATTTATTTCATCACAGATGTTGCAAACTTTAAATATTCCCAAAAAAAAAATCAAGTCTCTTGTTATAACTCTAATAGAGATACTGACTGCAGAAAAAAAACATTAATTTGCAACATTATTAGAGATTTAGCTATAGAGGAAGTGTCATTTATGAGTCATATGTTTGCCAGAGAGGGTTAAAAGACATTCAAATAAATTACTTTACTTAACTGTAAAAATGTCTTTAATGATTTAATAATGTTCGGCCTAGACTGTTAAGGGAGGTGAAATAGTCAATTAGTTAAATAAAGTGGTGTATGCATGTTTATAGCAAAAATGTTTTAAATGTGTCCAGTATCCCCCATACGTTGATTTATTTGTGGCGACAGTATCAACACCAAAAACATCTCTCCTCCTCATCAGCTGGGTTGTGGAGGTTCACATGTTTTGCACTGCAGCTAGTCATTATTGACTGCACACTGCAACCACCACCCCTTCCCCACCCCTTGTCAAAAAAAAAAAAATGCTGTCAATCACTCACCACTATTTTGGCTCCAGTCTGTCAAGGGGTTGCTTCAGAAATAAAAATTTTGAGTTCTGAGATATATTGGTCATACAGTCTGAAAATAAGGTATATGATTAATTAATCATTTATCATAACACACTATGGAGCAGCTGGCGGCCTGGTGGTTAGGGAGTTGCCCCTGCAATCGGAAGGTCGTGGATTTGAATCCCAGGACTGCCAGTGGCACCGCTGAGGTCCCCTTGAGAAAGGTACTGTCCCCCACACACTGCTCCCCAGGCGCTGTGTTCCTGGCTGCCCCCTGCTTCACTTGGTGAATGGGTTAAATGCAGAGAACTATTTTGTGCTGCTCACACTGTGTGCTGGGGTGTGTTCACGTATGACAAGTGAACACTTTATACTTACACACACAGATACCAGACATTTAAATTATATTAACTGAGTGCTAATAGCAGAACTGCAAACATTTTCAACCTAGCAAAAATAAAAGTAAATGAGTTCTTTCACAAGTTAATGAAAGACATCATGATGTGATGATTCTGATGATTCTGAAAATGAGACAAAATGAAATCTTAAGTGTGTAATAACTATAACTATATATACTATAATCTAGCTGCCATAAAGAAGCCATCATGAAATCTGTCATGAAGTGTACAGCACTGTGCTGAGAATAATCCATCAACCAAATCATACCTGCCCTGGTGGTCCTGTGGTGCTCCTGACCATTGATGAATGGGGGGCTAACAAATGATGCAGATAAACAGATGGGCTAAAGTTTGTAGGTGTAAACTACAAAGTTTAGCTATAGGGTAAGTGGGGCTGGTAAAATGAACAATGAGTGTGGAAGCAAGGTAGAAGTGTGTAATAAACAGGTCACCAAAACCAGTAAAAATGAGGACATGACATAAGCTGTAATGATATCAAACATGGTATGTCATAATTACTGTAATGTAACATGACACTGGCATGGACACTGGTTCTTGGACATAATCTGTCATGACATCCCATTTGGCATGAAATGTTTACAGAATGGTTGTGTCAATGTTGTGTATCAGGACTGAAAAATAAAAACCCACAAAAATGTGAAGTCTGACAGAAGTGATGTCAGCATGTATATGTATCTGTGTATATGAAACCAGAAGTCACTATGTGATTGTGTCCAGATGTGTGTGTGTGTGTGTGTGTGTGTGTGTTTTCTTGGGTGTGTCTGCAGAGTAACTCTTGGATCCATAAAGCCCAAGGTCACAGTGAAGGCACTTCCTGCTCGGGATGCTGTTTCCATCCTGGTGCTGTAGATTTCCCAGAAGTGCATGTCGAAGAGTGCCAGCAAAATTGACTGGAACGTGGTATGCATAACTTTACTCTAAGTAGATGTTCAATTTATTTCACACTTTTGTTGTTTAAGCCTCCGCCAAGGAAATACAGAAAATCAAAAAATGATGCGGTCTGCCGTTGGTTTTCAATCAGACGGGCTCCTTTATGGGATATTTATGATGGATTAAAATGCTAATTATCATCTTTATATCAGGCTAATAAGAGGATTAAACAAGGACCATCCTGAGCCAATTTCCTATCACACACATTTATGAGGATCTCCAAGAGGAAACTGTACTGTAAATTACCCTGGTGCCTTAAATCAACATTCAATTCCCAGCGGTGTGCTAGGGGTCGCCGTTCTTGGTGATGAACCATGGGTTCTGAGCCAGGAAAAGGCAGTTTCCTGAGCTGCTGTGGGGCTTTACATAAAGGCTTTCCAATTGCTGCTGGTTTTATTAGAAACCTCTGTTAATGGGTACATCTCAGAGCGCATCTCAAGAACTAGGATAACAGTAATCACCACATTCAACCGCTTTAACCCTTAGCCAGTAAAGTGAATGAAATGTTAACATAAGCATGGTGTAATTTGATATTAATCATCTTCCTAGTTTACTGAAACAAGGGGAGACATTCTGGTGAATTCTACATTTTTAGTGATACCACACTGTGTTCATATGTGGAAGAGGAGATATTGAATTAAAATGTGAATCTGAGTAAAAGTTGTGTGTAAATGTTGTGACATTCAGTAATATTTGTCACTTGTTGACATTGAAAACAATGTAAGTTTAATCAAATAATGAAACAACTACTTACATGCAGGGTTAGAATGCTACACTAAATGTACTCCATTACTATAGTTAAGAGTTATTTTGAAAGATTTGTTCATTACTCAGGTATATCTGAATTGAAATTTTTATTTTACAATTAAACACATATATACATTTTACTCCTTACAAATATCAAAGGTCAGATGATTTTAATCTTTTTCCCTGGCCAACCAATTGAGTCCAATGTGCCTTTTAATTTAATGCTCTTGTTAAAACATTCAAAATCAAATTCATACTAATGCAAAGTAAAACTGCCCACCACACTCAACCTCCTCTAAACAAAAAAGAGACTTGTTTGTTAAAACATTCAGTTTTTGCTTTGATAAACTTGAGCATGCTTAAATGTAGATAATTATTTACTGTCACTCAAGTACTTTTCTACTACTCAGTTACAAGTGTAAATTCTTGATCATATTTACACCCTTCCTATTTTCATTTTTTCAATTTTTAAACACATTTTTAAATAGTAGAGCAAAATGTTATAACTCTACATTTCTAAGAGTTAATGGAGTTGTCTTTAAATTGATTGAAGAGCATTTTCCGCCTGTGCAGCCAAAAAAGTCTTCTGACTTCCTGCTGGACAGCTCCCACGCTAGTGGCAAGCATGACACAAATTCTAGTCGAAAGATAATTAAACGTTGACAATTAAAGAGTGCTTACACCATCAGCAGTGAGAGAGGGCTGAGGGTGAGAGAGCTTTCCTGCAATAGATGCCAGCCTTCCTCACATGTTTAAGGGATTTTAAAGAGCACATTTAATTATGCTCCCCTCTGACTTCTATCACAGCATGGCGGTCACTGGAGGGATCTTTAGTTGGCAGTGGGGTCAAAAAAAAAGGGAAATTAGTTTTACCCAGAGAGCTCCAAAAATTCTTCTTTCTTCACCAACCATGATGAAACTAACTTGCTTAGCTGTGACGATGTTTAAAAGGAGTATCTTCTGCTGAACGGCTCACCTAGGAGTGACATATATGAGTCCATTCTTTCCTGGTCACAAGTCTTGTCTGAGAAGAAGATTTCAAGCTTGCTAATGAAATATTCATAACCATATTCTATCACAACTGCGGTCAAGCAGTATGAATTGGTCAATTACTAGAGAGCCTTTTAAGTAGAGCATTTAACTTAAACATTCATACTGCATTGACTCAAAAAAGAAAGTTTAACCTCCAATAAAGCACAGCCTGAAAATAAGCAAGGAGATCGGCCGAATCAGCAAAGGTCAGGAGGGGACACTGATGATATAAGACAAACTAACAAGCTCTTTTGGTCATCTATGATTAGCATCATCCTGCCTCAACTGTGCTTATAATGACTAGCACAGCCAATAATGACCAGACCAGTCTGCGAGTGATTTGGGGCAGCAGTGATGTAGATAGAAAGAGCGATAGGTAGGAACTCCCAATAGACATTGCACGGTTACAATGATGAAGGCATCTGTCTTGAAGGACACTGGAGTGTGTTCCTTTGATCAGTCTGTAGTAGAATTATAGCATATATTGTGGCTATGTGGAGTCGGAAGTGTTGCCTGCACTGTCTGCACATTAAGATAGTGCCAGGCTGTGGAGGACCTAATGCTGGTGCTTCCCTCTGCCGTCTGCTCTACACTGTTCTCTTTACAGCTCGCTTGTCTTCATGCCTGGCACTCTGTCTCCAGCTGCTGTGGCCAAATGGTCCAGCTTCCCAGGTTTTATGGTCAATAAATATGGTGCTTGTGGACATTTCTATAGCACAGGACTGGTCTTCTGCAGGTTCTGGCGAAAATACTCAAGTCAGGTCAAAGGTCATTCAATGTGCTTTACAGGAATAGAATAAAAAATAAAATAGGATAAAATAAAATGAAATCATACATCAAAAATATAAAAGAAGTGCAATGGAAGTGCTGATATTTAAAAGAAGGCGGAGGAGAATTGTGCGGTTTTTAGCAGCTTTTTAATGCTACAGCTGGTGCAGATCTGATATTAATGGGCAGTAAGCAGCGGCAGGCAGCAAAGCAAGGTGTCTTTGGGCATCTGACTGTCCTTTTTGGGTCTAATGTGACCAATCCATTGCACTCAATGTATAGGAGGATGTACATGCTTGAGATGCCTACGCATTCTAAATGTCACTGTTTGGAACATAGTTTTGTCACCAGACTTCTTCTTCACAGACAAAATGTTTCCACATAGAGTAAGCATGGAGTTTTCCCAGGTTCTTGTTACCAGACGAGACATTGCTGCTGTTGTTCTGTTGATCCACTTAACTTGTTCAATATGATGTTGAAAAAGAAGGGTTACAACAAAAAAAAACGTTCCAGGCTACTGACGCTTGTGAACGCGGATGTCTATAAGCTGATGTAACAGAATTGGCTGTTAGTGCTCTCCTCCAAACATGTACAGCTGCCCAATGACTTTGCAGCTTGGGGATTTCTCGCTGGTCTGGGTTAAACTGGGTTAAACTGGGTTAAATTGGTCAGAAAATTGGGTAAAAAACGTACATTCAAGACATGTGTATTTTTCCAGCTGAGAAAATGGCAGAATGAAATACACTGTAACTAAGAAGTACTAGTTGAACTGAAGACTACCATAACCAATAAAATGTGTGAGTCTGTACAGCTCAGATATATAATATGTATGATATTCTCTGAGAACAGTGGGTCAATAGTGAACGATGCTAATGAGTTTTTGTAATCTTCATTCATAGCCTGGCCTGATGAGAAATGACAAATCCTTTCTTGGAATTCTTGCAGAGCCAACACTCTTTCAGATGGCTGAATGAAATATCTATTTCTAGAAAGCGAAGCACTTTGTTAAACTCTGGGATTTTATGTCTCAAACGACTGAGACGTATCTGTTTCGACTTCGCAGCGTGCTCTTTGGTTGGCGCAGCTGATAAAACTTCAGGGCAATGATACAGAACTGATGCGCGCTGATGTGCATGGCAATCCGCTGAGGCTTAACACACCGTGGAAGCTAAAGTCGAGGTCACTCTCGCTGAGGCTGTGACGAGTGCATTGCATTTCTCCTCACGCAGCAGTAGGGCTGTGGCAGACCTGAGGCAGATCTAAGGCCTCTCTGAAGCTCTGACAGGCCGGACAGGCTGATGGATTGGGAACTGTTTATACTACGCGTCCGCTGTGCAGCTCAGCGTTAGCGAGCAGTATGGAACCTCTCAAGAGCTGGGTGACAGTTCAGGACAAGAGGCTGGCATCACACTTAGAAGCATCAGCAGTAGCTTAGCACCACTGATCTCAGTGCCACAGAGACAGTGATGAGAAAGAGGGAGAGTAAACCCGTTACTGAAACTTCTCTCATGTTCACTCTACGGCAGCTAATGTTTAGAAAAGGCAGCTAAAAGACAGCATGTCAGGACTTCCCAGCATGATACTTACTCATCCACTGTTGACATTAAAGAGCATATCTTTGACATTTTCCTTGTATTTGTTTTCTTTCAGTATGATATGACATAATTTAAATTTTTTGCTTTATATGAATCTTTTTAAACAGGCTGTTTTTGTTACTGTTCTCTGTTCTGATTGTGCCTCATTCACAAAGCAGATTGGGCTAAAACACTCCTTACAACTTCAACATGAACACAAGCGCTGTAGGCTGAATAGGTGGATATGCATGTATACATGTGACATCACAAAAACAATGGATGCAAAGCATGCTAGTTTTGCTTAGTTTGCATGTAAAGACTGTATGGGAATGAATGATGTGTTTTGAATTGTTTTTCAGCCCCCCCAACCCCGCCGCAGTAGGTGTCCCTACTGCTGTTGTTGCTTAAAGCCTGTAAAGTCTCAGTTAAGAGTTCTTATCAAATTTGTTACATGGCATTACAGGGTGGTATTATGAAAATTATTTCCTCATCCACAGAAAAAAAAACATACCATTCAACAAACCACTGAGGAGAAAGTTTGCCAGTATATACCAGCTTACCATATCAGCATACCATATAACATACCACATATTACATAGAAACTGTCCAGACAAACTGAACTCTGTTCTGCAATAAGTGCTAAATAAACATGTAGTGTTTTTTTTAGTATTTCATCTGGCACATGCCATGACTGGCAGTATGGAGGTGAAAAAGGGGTGTGTGTCTACTTCATGTATTAAGAATGTCAATTACACTAATCATGGCCTATTTACAATTGCATTAATGCATAATTAGCATCTAATAAAACCACAAAATTGGATAATAACAACCCGCATATTTTAGCATTAAAAGTGTGAACTTGGGGCTGACCTAGCCATGCTCTTGCGTTTGATTCTTTATTCAGCACAAAGTACAGACCTGCCTAGATATGAAAATTCCAGCTTATTATAACACGGGAAGTATGAAGAATGAAATTCAAGCACTGGGTATTCTTTAGCTGTAAAAGCAGCAGCACACACAGCAGCAGCGCATTATTTCTATAGGAAGCTGCTAATATTATTTTCTTGTCATCATAGTGATTACTTCTTGTTTTTCTTCCTACTGATGGCATGATGCAAACAGATGCAAAATGAGAGCCCGAGAGACAACTAAAGCTCAATCTAGGCTATTTCACATTTCCAGTGCACCTGTAATCAGGTTCTGAGGCTTTCGTAAGCTCAGAATGCTCCCTCTTCTCTTGAAAAACAGTGGGGTGCTCGCGGGGCGTCCCGCCCACATGCCGAGGCACTAATGAGATAGAATTCCGGTTTGACGGAAAGACCGAGAAATATACCTGAAGCACAAAACCACTTCAGTAAATAACCCAACCAATCAAAAAGCATTAGGACTGCTACAAAGAAAAACAGACCTTTCCTCTTTTTAAACCTTTCCACTGTGCACTGAAGAAGAATGCATCAATATCTGGCAATCTTTTTTTTTTCCCCAAGACTTCCTTCTTAGTCTGGTACCTGGATAATCTAATTGGGTGCATTTATTTAGTGATGGCAGAGGTCCAGCAGAGACAGAGAGAGGGAAACAGAGAGAGAGTGAGAGAAAGGGAAAGAAAGACAGAGATGCTGCTGAGCATTCATAAATAGAGAGAAGGGAAACTGAAATTTCAATTTGTGTATAGCATGGACACATGAACACCCTGGCAACGCTAAAACAATGGGGTTTAAACACAGTAAGCAGGCAGCTTCCTTTAGTCTTCCGACTGTCCCCAGAAATGTCAGGCCAGCACACTTTTACAGTACAAGTTAATTATACACAGAAGCGATTAATACAAGACAAAGCTAATGATACAGATGATTAAGTGATGTCAAGCAGGTTCATCCGTAGATCTAGTCTCGGGTGGATGAGCAACACAAACACCGTGGCGGTGGAACTCGCATTCCGTGCCGTGCGTAGTGGCAGCCTCAGATGTCCGCTGTTCTTTGTTTATGCAGCAATCAGCAAAGGAGAGGGACTGGCTGCGCATTTGCATGTCATGCATATTCAAATCAGCTCACTGACGATTCAAACAATCCTCGTTGACATCCCATTGCTTTCTGGTAGAAGATTATCTTGAATAAATCAGTGTAAACAGTGTGTAAATGCGCCGCCAGAGGAAACCTGAAACCAGTGCCTACTATGGTTCCAATTGCTCTCCAACCAAGTGAATATTTCCAGCATTTGACTTGGTTTTTAACTGGATTTTGCATGCTGGGGTTGGATGTTTAGGTGGGTAGGTGGGGGTTTAGCAGAAGGTCGTGCGCAGCTGCACATCCATTTTAAGCAGTAATTCGCTTCATGCACAGTGCTACTAATGTTCATTGATCTGAGAACCACAGATCCCAAATGAAACGTAATTAAAAAATGGCATGGGTTCAATCTATAATCTCCACACAAGGCAGGATGGGAACTTGGTGTAATTGCTACCTCTTCCATATGTATGCATCTTGACTATGTTATGCTATAGATTTTGCACTCGAAGCAAATGTTAAAAAAAGGAATGCGAGCGACACCCAGAACGAGACGTCTTGGTTCTTTCATAATGCTGTAATTATCCATCCTTTTACCTATCGTCACGGGCAAATTGCTGGACACGAGCTGAGGGGGGTGCCAAATCAATAGACTAATCTGAGCACAATCGATAGGCAGCAAAGATGAAATGCTGTTATGATGAGGACATTAGAAAATATTAGGTGCTTCCAATACAACTAATGATTACATCCATTATCCACAGCTCAAAACATCAAATGGAGGCACAAACATCAAAGCAACAAACACGTCCACACACTTACACATAGCCAGCACCCCAGTCCTGAGAGTGCATTAAGGGTCTGCACTTGGAATAAGCTTTTTTTGCAAGAATGAACATCTGCTATTTTTGCTATATCACACATAAGCATGGGTAAGCATGACTTTAATGACACACACACAAACACTCACATACAGAAAGCGGACAGTCGCTGTTACTCACCATATTGTCGGTGGCTCCGACCCCTCCACTTCCAAGTAGTCGTATTTTTCCTCCGTCTGGAAGTCTGTAAAAATGATGGAGATGGTGTCTCCGGGATCAGCAAGTATGGTCCACGTACAGTCCGCACTATTGTAATATTCACTCGGGAAATTGGGACTCGAAATGATGCCACTTGAACCCCTCAGAGTATCACCACATGTGTCCTCAGCTGTCAACCAAACATGAAAAGACTTCTGTTAGGAATTGGCCTTTGTTTACTACACAAAGTATACAGCAGAAAATGACAGCTGAACCTTTGAACTGGGTCAGATCGAGGCCACTTTATATGGATGCCAGATTTGAGTACATATGTTAGCATATATACATATAGAATGTAAAGACTTTTAGCCAATCAGACTTTACAACAAGAGATTTGCCAGCCCACAAGGTTTATCCCAGTTAGGGCTTTTAATTATGAACTATTTCATGTTTTAACAAACTATTGCAAAAAGTAAAACAGTTTCAACTAATGTTAAATGAAGCTTATGCCAATGATACATTTGGATTATTTTAAAACATTTTTCTGGAGCTTCGGAAAGTATGGCTCACTCTCGTGATCGTATTTAATGGACTGAACCATTATAAGGGTTCTCATGAATTCTACAAGGTCCCAGCTGCATTTCCCAACAGACTCAGAGCTCTGCTCTTGTCTATTCTGCTCAACATTCTCCAATTCAATCAGGTTGTACCAGATTGAGATTTATTGCATTTAACTTATTAGTGTTTTTTTTTCCTCATTTTTGGGAAAGAAATTGGAATAAATTAGAGTTATGTACAGATAAAGACACATGGACTAGTCTGTGCAAACATGATAAATTACATACATATAATTTATACAAAAACAAGCATCCAGCTATATGTACATATAGACACGGCGGGAAGCCCTGCTTATGTACATACAGTGCATACATATAAACGTGTAGAAAGTGATGCTCTACTGTGGAGAATCACTTTTACGTGGGATCATACATACTTTCAAGTGCTCAGTTCCAGGCAAAAGAGAGAAATACATGGAAACATTTAGGAGAGAGACACACCGGGTCCAAGGCAGGAGGCATGTCGAACAGACAAAAGGTACACACACTCAGGGAGCAGACTGGTTATCATGCACACACAGGCATTCACACAGAAACACGCATGCACTCTTATGTAGACATGGGAGGCCGTTACATACAGACACTGACCTGTCACTCATAGAATTACAGACGCAACTACTGCTTCTCAAACCACCTTAAACAATGATTTTCTAAAGGGCTCTCCACAGATCATTAGTGCCACAGATATCTGTACTGCAGAAGGATTATCAGATCATTTGTAAGTAAGTAAGTAAGGTTTATTTATAAAGCACTTTTCACAGACAAAGCACTGAACAATAAAATTCCATAAAAGTTGCAAAATGCAATATGCAAAAATGTAAAATAAAACAAAGATATACTAATAAAAGCTAGCCAAAGGATTGTCTAAAAAGATAAGTCTTAAGCTGGGCCTTAAACTGTTCGACCGATGTACTTTAATGTATCCCAGTATCACTGTAGAAGTGTGCATATAATATTATTACTGTCTTCTCCCATCCTGCACATAAAGTGGGTAAAGTATCTTTCCAATAAAATACTTAAATCCCAAATCAGAAATACTACTGAAAGTACTGAGTAACTTGCAGAACTGTGGCTAAACTTCTTGGTACATACAGCATCTATTGGTGTAGGAACTGAACTACGTTCTGCTCTTTTCTACTTTGTTTGATGTTCTTTTTTATGTCTAAAATAACTGAGCTGTGACTCATCATAAAGCATTCTAGGAGCTCTCACCAACATAATGAAATTAAACCCAAAGAAGGAATTCATAATGAATATAACCAACTAAAATGTAGACTTCCTTCCTCACAAATATAAAATATAATCTAAAAGTAATTATAAAAGTGTTAGTATAAAAAAAAAACTTCAGACCATCCCACCTAACATTTTTGCTTAATGAGTAAACATCAGTAGTTACTGCCCACCTCTGTACATGTATACATACTCATTTTGAAAAATTTTCTGTTTTACTCTTAGTCTATGTCATTCTGCCTTTCTCTTTACCCATTGAAAAAAAAAAAAATTCTAGTAATAGTATTAAGTCTCACTTAATAAAAGTCTTGTGTACTGTCCACTCTGTTTAACCTACAGCTATACATTAGTGTACTCGCCCAGACTAAATCCTTGTGTGTGTTACATATTTTGTATATATTTTGTAAATATAAAGCCGATTATTATACTGGTATCTACATTTTCCTGACAGTGTAGAACATACATCCATTCAGCATGCAGCGTGATCACCACATTCTTAACATGTGCCAAAACCTCTAAAACCACGAGTGATGGTGGGAGAAGACAGGGAGAATGAGAGATAGATAGAAACACACAGAAGAAAGTGGTGGTCTGTGTGTTGATATTTAAAAAAAAAAAGAGAGAGGGAGAGAGAGAGAGAGAGAGAGAAAGAGAGAAAGAGAGAGAGAGAGAGAGAGAGAGAAAGAGAAAGAGGGAGAGGGAGAGAGAGAAGAGTTTGAGATAAAAAAAAAAGTTACAAATTATATTTACATTTGTGGCTTTAAGACATTTGGACATGACATTGTAGTTAACATATATTTTGTCTGAAGATTGACATTTGATATGATTTTAATATCATTTAGTATCATTTTAGTGATTTTAGTGACCTGAGCTACATACAACATTGTGGCTGATTATACCAGTTCCTCTGGTCCTAGGGTGTGAATGTAATTACCTTCATACCAGTAACACCATGAGTAAGCTCAGAACTCGCTTGAGACGGCAACATAAATTTGGACACATCAAACAGTGCAAGTGCTTAGCACTAATGTGTTGCTAGTGACTGTAGGCTATCACACTCATGCACATGGACACTGCCCCTTGTGTGAGTTATCCTGCAGGAAGGCTGCAAGAAAACAAGCTATTAGAGGCGAGGTGGTCAACAAGCAGGGCCTGTGAAACACAAACGAGTCAGACACATACTAAGGCCTTAGTGGAATGTCTTAAGTATGAGTATGGTTATGACCTCAAATCCAATTGTTGGATCAGAATGACAAAGGCAATTACGTTTTGTTAATGCAAGGCCTCATTCTCTGACGATAAAGTAGCTTATACTCAGTCTTAGAGTGGTATAGCACACTTTGGTTAAATATTATTACTCAAACAACAGTTTTGCATCTTCATCCTAAGGCTGGATTTGAAGGATAACGTGGAAAAAACTAAAGGTTGGGAAAATTGCACTTTGAGGACTTTTTTAAAAAATATTCTTTCTATTTAATGTTGACTGGTTTAGGTATTTTGGACAATAATATTTTATTTATCTCTAAACAAGTCTTAATGAAAACCTTTCTAACACTGTATTGATTTGAATATCGAGCTCCACCCTTTAAATTCGGTAAAAACGGTCAGTTATCGGCAGCCAGCAACATGAAAAAAGCAGCCATTCTATTTGGAGCCAGGCTTTTAGACAGTTAGACAGTTACAAGTTACTGTTGCTGTATTCTATGTAGTCTCAGATGGGTCATGGTCAGATGGGGGCATGAGAAATTGGTCTAAACCAATTTCAGGAATACAGACTTTTCAGAGTGGGAACAAACTGAGTGTGGAATTTCTAAAACCAGACCAAAGCCTTGCGAAGGTGAATCTCAAAGACAACATTGTCTGATGGACAAGTCCATGGATGTCAACTGGCATGGCTGAAAACTTTCATTCAGCATGTAGATATGTGTTGCCTATACAGAGAACACATTATATGTGGTAGTTCCATTAACTAAAGATTGCACTTTGCTATCTAGCTTTCCTTACAACTCTGGATGGTTAAAAAAAGGGAATAGAAGAATTAAGGAACTGAATGGGGGGTTTACATGGGCCATATGCTTGATAGTGGAGGATATGACTATAATCCAGCAACAAAGGTTTAACAAGTGTGAATTCTTGTTGTTCGATCATTTCTGGCTTGATGAGACTACCTTCTAAGCAGTTCATCTATGTAAAGTTCACGTGCTTGATATTAAGCTGGTTACTGTGCAAGATAAGGATGACCTGCAAATTTAAATTGAAAGATGGAGTGGCCAGTTGGCCAATTAAAATCCTGGTTTTCAGAATCCCCTTGTTGGTCTTCTGAACAAAGAACTGACAAACTGTACTGACACTGAACACATGCAAATCCTTGCAAATGACCTGAAATGCTTCTCCGCTGGTGCTCTTTAGTAATGAATGGCATAATGCTCGAAAATGATTTCAGCAGATTATAGGGTAGCTGAGCCTTGACATTAGTATTGAAGGTGTGGAGCCACTGACTGCAACGCAATGACAGTTTCCCTCTGGGAAACATTTGTGTCAGTCATTTGTAAATCAATTCTGCATTTCCATGCATCCTCGCCACTGGGCCCAAGCAAAGAGCAGAACGCCTGAAAGCAGGCAGCTATGCATTCCATTAAAAACTGAATAATAACACAAAAACAGACAGGGATAAAAAAAAAAAAAAAAAGAAGCCCAGTTTCCTAATTCTTGCAGCAGCACACTGCCAACATAATCTCATATCACCCAGAACACGCTGTTAAAGGAACCAAAGCTTAAGTAAAAGAATGCCAAATCTGGGGTCAAATGTGTAGTTACAGTCTATGTTTGTCTGTCCATTTTCAGACAATAACGAACAGCCAATTCTCTCTGCTGCTGCGTTCACAACGCCCACGTGTTGGACAAGTTTGGGTGTTATTATGAGAACCCCAAGTGCTATTATGAGAAGCACATTTACTGCATTCTGTGTTGAATACACAACGCTACCAAGCTCTACTGTTAAAAGGAAGAACCATTCAGGAGAACAGAATATAGCCAGTCACTCAAATATGACAAATGCAATGCAGACTGGTTACCCATTGTAACAGCCATGTGTTCATCTGAAACTGGCTAATTTTTCAAATTCTGTCATATAGTCATGTTCTGTTAATGTAGTTCAGTTAAAAGACACGCTATGTTAGCATCAAACTAGCAATGCTATTCATTATTTTTTGTTGCAGATCTATCTTATTCACAAACATTTAAATTGAGAAGCAAGCACTCATGTAGCATTCTTTATCTTGTTGTAATTTTGCAGTAATTCCTTCAGAAGATTATTCAATTTAAGCTCTAGTCAGTTAGCTGGTCAGACTAGTCTTTTTTTTAATGAAATTTTTAAATGACGCACAGAAAAAGGTACTTTATGGCTAGTTGTGGTGCCTTGTAGTGGATCCTTCGCCTGCTAAACATTACTCAGTGAGTGAATGCACTAAACAAGCGCTAATAATTACTATTACTTCAACAGATGCAACAGAGGATGAACAAAAGTGGTTAAGTAAGGTTCTATCCAAAAATAAATAAATTGCCTGGCTCAAGTAGACCTATGGAAAAGAACTACATGAAGGTTTCTTGTCTAGGCTGTGTGCAGTGCTAAGCTAGTGAAGGTAATACTCAATTCTGAAATACAGTTATTTTGTACGTACCATTTTGAATTTTCCTGAAACTCTTATGGAGGATCAACAGCCACTCCACTCCAAAACAGCCACTCTACTCCAGATGACAAAGACAGCTGGGGGTGCCAGCAAATCAAGCACCAGTGCAACCATATAATGAAATGCAAGTCTGAGGCCCTGTTGGATAATAACCTTCCTGAGACGGTATGCACAACAAGGAATCCATTTCAGAAACGGCATGGCACTGTGAGCAGTATTGTGAGTTCTGGAGGTCTTGACGATGCTAATAAATGGAGAATGGAAATTACAATTCTAAAAAAAATAGCTACTGTTTCACAATAACCCACTCTTCAGAATAACAGTGGAATGTGTTTTGTGAGACGGTGAACTGGTTTGAGATGCAGGGCTGATAGAGCTGCTACAGGCAGAAACTGGGGAGAGGAGGCCTGTCACACACCTGTCACCTAACAATAGCGGAGACTCTTTAGGATGAGCTGAAGTGGCACGGCTCAGCACCATGGGCCCACTGCTCTAGCTATCTAATGGTTTAACCATGGCCTGGCTAAATGGTTGAATTGGACCATTAGAAACGATACTATTCAGAACCTGAGACGTACAGAATCTAGAAGTGGCAGTAATCAGTCACGAAATGAAAAACAAAGTAGTACGATATTTCTTGTTGAAAAAAGGTGAGAAATTCTGTCACAAACATTCAACTGATGTCTAATTTGTTTTCAACAGACAAGGAAAAATAAAACCAAACATAAAATGTGGCCCATGCAAAAGTTATGGCACATTTTAAATCGTATGTTTTTTTTTTTTCCCAGTATTTTTGTATAGGATGCATTTTTTCAGTTTCCTGTAAAGGATGCATTAACCGACTTTCACTTAGAACAACAAAACATCTAGTTGTCATGTCGGGTACACTGGAAGGACACAACTGCAGGAATCAGCTTTAGTTTCTCAGAATAGGTTTAACAAACTCAACAGAAGGGTGAGCTCTCTGAGCTCCAAACACGAACACTAGAGTCAACTCAAGTACAAGGTGGTTCCAGGAGGACCTTCACTCCTGCGAAAGAACCCAAGCCTGAGGGAGAGAAGCCTCGGTCTCGATACCGAGCTACAGGTTTAGTGGCCTTCTTGGCCAATCGAGTAGTTTCACTGTTTTCACCGCAGTGAATACGGTTGCACACCTCACGCCTGCAGAGACAGATGAAGGTAAACACAAAGGAACAGTCACTGGTACAGATAAGAGTCCTGTGGAGCCTCTAACCACTATAAATGTGGCTGAGTAGAATGGAGCTCTTACAACTGCCACTTGGAGAGCCGCTCACGGTGTAGAGCTCAAAGGGATCTCCCAAATGAGTCTAGAGGCTGTTACAAAGACACAGACGTAGGTGAAATACTTCATAAAGCTTCATACAAACCCGAGACGAACACTGGTAGACCTTGGTGACCACGCGCCGTTCCTCTGGACCGGCTGCGCTTTTAAACCCAGACACACACAGAGACAGCCAATCACACAACGCAAACAATCATGCAGTAAACAAGATTCACTTAACTGAAATGAGACACACACGGACATGTCATCAGGCACCTAGCAACCCAGCTAATGTGCTTAGTGCTAACACCTGGGTTGCCTAGGCTCCCGATGACCAAGCACGCAACAACACATGATGTCATCACTCTGCGTGCAGGGCTGCACATGGTCAAAACTCGGGGGATGGGCTCTGTAAGGGGCGTGACCGAGGTGGCCCAGACGTGACAGTAGTTTGACAGATGTGCTCAGTTTTTTGCATATGACAATAAATGGTATTCATTGTGTACCCGACTATGTAATTAAATGTGCAATTTGAATTGTACAACCGTACAAGAAGTACTTTTAAAACTATCCATTTTGAAGAGACCGTCTGGATGGAACGAGTGCCAAGAATGAGTATAACTCATCAGCATATGGAAAGGAGCTTGTGCACATGATCCATACATAATTTTACTGTTTTCATCTCAGTGACAATTCTTTCTGACAGCAGTTATTTTTTTTTTCCAATTTTGCCTTCATTCGGTGGGTGGCATGTCTTTCCACATATTGTGCACTCAGGGGGCATCTTGCTGTCAGCCAGTGGAGGTGGAATCTAAGCCTGATGGAGATGCGGTATAATCTGCGTGATGTGACAGGGCGGGACATGGTGATTGAGCTGTGTCGAGCAGCTCTAGTGCTTTTGCTCTATTTCATTCACTGAAGAGCTCAACAAATGAAAGGACAGAGCTTGACTAGGGGATGGAGTGTTGGTCTACATGTGCATTTGTATGCATGGACATGTTCAGATATTTGCATATGTGTGTGTGTGTGTATGTGTGTGTTATTTATTTAGACATGAAAGTGTATGCTGCTCTCCCTTGAACTGGGCAGCACAACCTCAGTATATTCTGTGTGGTGATGTATCTGTTCTTATACGTGAAAAAGGACATGAAATACTTTGGCCACCAAACACATCTGAAGCTGTTTTTTTATCTATCGCATTTATAATCTATCACAGAAAAACTAAGGTAAAAGTTCTCTCTGAAGAAACCTGACATAAAAGGCAAACCCCCTGTAGTTATTTAACTTATACTGGATCTCCAAAAGACTTCAAAGGCATGTAGTTTATTTTTTGAGGTTTATTCTTGGATATTATTGACTGTATATACAGCTTTTCATATACATGATATTCTGATCCATCTGCTACAGAAATGTCCTCTGGCAGACAAGGATCCAAGAACAATTATTTGAGAATTATAGTGCTTGGCTAACAGGCTGGTTTTGAAAGTTTGAGCGTTCTAAAAAAGTTACAAAGTTGTTACACCTCTATTGTGTGTAATGCATTGAACAAGTTTGAAAATGTACTCTTGGACTCCCAGCCACACTCTGATTTGTTTTGTTCTAAAGAAAGTTAAAGCATTCCTTTAGTGCCACCATTGTTCATTGCATTTCACTGTCTCTGAAACAGTGTGCTGTCACTGCCGAAAACCACATAAGACAACCAAATGAAAAATTTCCACATGAAGATCACTGGTTGGTGTTAACAGGCTCTCTCTTACTGGTTTACTCTTACATTCTCTGTAACAGGACAGCACTCTAACATTCCTGGACAAGGATGATGAAATCAACAGATATGTAATATCCTAAGACATTGTGTGAATAATATTCATTCAATGAAATGCAACTTATAAAGTGAATTATAAGGCTGCTGCATTAAATACTGCTGTCTGATACCATACACAACTGGCAGATTTGTTATGATTTTACAAATATATTTGGTTCTCAGTAAGAACAAAGTGGAAAAAGTCCATTGGAAGGCCCATGCTTTATTTTACATTCTGTTATATCCATGAGATTTTCTGCTCCATATCCTCAAACACATACAGCATGGGCAAAATGAAATAAGCACTCTCCTACTGTGCCAGAGAAAAATTACTACTGTGATTACCTTCCTCTCTACATGTGGTAACCTTTTCTCTAGGTTTTAGGACACTGCCCATTTTATGCTTTATGATTTTCCACATTGCACCTTACATCAGCCACATCCCCTCGTCCACTGAAGACTCAAACGATGTTATGTATTGTTCAAGTATTTGCGGCTGGTCAAAGAAGAAGACCATGGCAAATGACAGATAGTGGAGCAAGACATACTACACATAGTTCATTATGTAAAAGCCATTGAGATCTTGTGGGACTAGGTCAAGAAAAGCATGGAGAGTTCAAATCTGACCAATCCAGTTACGTGTTGGAAAAATCTAAATTGAATCATGGCTGTGGGAACAAACCTCATATCTCCAAAATGGTAACTTTTGCAGGTACAAGAAAAAAACCTTATTAACTTAAAACAGAAGGTAATATTACAGAGGTAATGCTCAGTTGGTCTATACAAAAATGGTGATACAACGTTCAGTTCAGACAGTGACGATAAACTAATAAATTATTATACAGCACATTTTATATTACGGGTTTATGACAGTTACTCATAGAGACTTTCAAAACAACGTTAGCCAAAGAGCTTAAACACTTGGCCCATGACACCACGGTGGTCAAAGTATTGACCTTAATTCCGCAACTGATTTTTCCAGATGCCATTCCAATAAACTGGAACAGATGCTGCCCTCACCACAAAATTGTTGACATTCGGTCCAATTAAGAGTTATTGAAGCGGCTGAGGCTTTAAATTAGTCCTAATCAGAGGCAAACAGGGAGACAACAGAAAACAGCCTGATAGGAGACAGCGGTATGCACTTTACTGCCCGCTTAATCCCTGAGGAGAGAAACCTTCTTCTCATGGCTCTCAAAACTCTATTATTTGATTATGTTTTATTCCTCTATTGTTTTGTAAACAATTAAGCTAAACTCCTTTTTTATAGCTTATTATACTTGATTAGTATTCAGCTGCAACATGACAAATAAAGGCTGCTCTATTTATGACAGTTATCTGCATTGCAGCAGCGATACCCAAGACCAAGATACATTTTTCAGAGTAAATTACAAATCAAGTCTCTGTTCATGTTTAGATTTCCGTCCTTCTTTTGGTGTTTGGTGCTGTTAAGAAAAACTGTAAAAATGTCTAATAGTAAAACAGAGAGGGAGGGGAGAAAAAAAACATCCTCAACATGTGCTATTGTAAGTGAAATGTCTGCATTTTTTTTCTCTAGCCAGCTTAACAAAGTTAAGCCAGTATATATTATATATTAACTGATCTTAGCATTTCTATTAATCCCTAGGAATTCAACAGCTCTTTTGGTGCATATCTTCACGTTGTGCATTAAACACTGCCCTGCAAACCAAAGGCTTTGTGCAAAATGTAAACAGTGCTTTCATGGTGCATTCCAGTGCCTGGTATCTGCATCATACAATTAGTCAAGAATAAAATGAACTGCAGCCAAACACAGCAGTGAGCACTGCCCGCAGCCCATCACACAAATGACCTTAGCAGGTAAAATGAATGCTACTGGTGAGCTGGCAGCATTATCTCAACCTCATTTCACACTTTTGTCACTTGACATTTATTAACTGAGCAGAGGTGTGTGGCCATACAGGAATAGGAAAACATGATGCCATGTTTGATGGATTTCTCTTGGGGAAATCAATACATTTGGTTGATTCCCTTCACAGAAAATAAATAAAATAACATGTCAAGATGAAAGGGCTAAAATAATGCCAAATACTACTACTACTACTATTATTACTACTACTAGTACTACTACTACTAATAATAATGACGTATTTATTTGGGAGCTCAGTATATCTTATATATGGTATCATAAAAAAAAAAAACTTAATGTAACTAGATTTTTTTTCATTTTGGATCATTTATATGTGTCCATTCACCATGAAATTTTGACACAATATAAATGACCTCTATTATTTTCATATTACGTAAAATAATAAAAAATGACCAGAAATGGAAATATAAGTTCTTAGTTCAACAGCTGATTTATTTTTTATGTAAAGAAAATGATAGATGTGCATTTAATTTCCTCACAGTCTGTTATTGTAACAGGTAAACAGAGGAATTTTACACTTCTGTCACCTTTATACAAATCAATAATAAGGCCTCGGCGATCTGCATTCTAGTCTGTGTGCACACTCACTCAAAAGTGAATCCAATGTCAAATGTAGCATTGTGCTTCTTTTATGTAGTCATTGAAAACACATTAGCACACACAAAACTCCAAATCCACATACTGATACATTTTACTATGCCCAGTATGGACATGCATGCATTATAACTACTCTGTGGGGCAAATCTGAATGATTGAAGTCTCTGTATGTGTGACCAAAATAATGTTGGCTAAAATAGGGTTAATAAATCATAGATTTGGTTCATTCGCCATAATGTTACAGCACTATTACTTTATGTTCTGAAATCAAGCATACAAGTCAAAGCCACAGTCTTGTAAAAGGATCTATTGTGTTAGAATTTCTATTCCGCACATGCAGACGCTTTTGTCGACATGATCTCGAGGGTAAAGAGAAATATCAAAATGAGTTGCTTCTGTAAATTCTGTGCTAGTAACACCTAAGGAAAGCCAGTGTGTTTGGAGATAGCTTGGACCTTGAGAAGGGAAATGAGATGAGGGCTAGCGTGCAGCCTGGTCTCAGGTGGGTGCTCTGGAGAGCGCTTCAGCGTCTGCCAAAGAGAGAACGCCATAGCTCCACACTCCCTCTGAGGAGTTTTCTAAAATGTCAGCTCTGACAAGCTCGACAAATGTGAGCATACAAACACATTTTCATGCTTTGGAGCCCCCCATGGGTATAAACCCATTCCAACTTTTCAGATCTCTTTCCAGCATGTGTACCTTTGTAGCTTCGAGTAGAAAATCACTATGATGATGAAATCATAAATAAATAGTGTGTGCACAGAGGGGTGGGAAGGTGAAGTTGTCATCATTTACAAAGGTTATAGACAAAGCTCTAAACGTTCTGGGTGTAAAGAAGTACGGCTGTATGCAGAGTGTGTTCATGCGCTGCTGTGTGTCCTTTCGCATCACAATCACTGCAGCAAAGGGAGCAAGGACAGTGATATAACACAAGCCTTCTAGCCTAGGCCAAATCATCTGCTCCCTAGCTGTTCAATTCATCACTGGTCTGCTTGGGGGATCTGCCAGCAATGGTCCATGTCAAAACAAAACCTCGAAGAAGTCATGTTAACAGGACCCATAGGCGCACAAACAGACAACTTCAGCACTGACCTCCTGGCCCATACTGGTCTGTTTGCTCTCATTTGTTATATCTTTCTTTTACTTTTACACACTTTTTGCACTCATTTTAAAAGACAGAGTGGAAATACTGAACAGTTAAAGAAATAAGCAACACAAATCATGAAAGAGGTGGAGTTGGGGTTGCTTTAAGAGTTGGTGGTGAGGATCAGTCTGATAATTTTTTGAGGTGCCTCAGCTTTCACTAGTCAATCATGTGTAATCCAGATGTACACCTATCAGCCATAGCATTAATACCTCCTGCCTAATATTGTGTAGGTCCTCCTCAGGCCACCAGAACAGCTCTGACCTGTCGAGGCATGGACTTCATGAGACCTCAGAAGGTGTAGTAACTGTCACCAAGATGTCAGCTGATCCTTTAAGCCCTGTAAGTTGTAAGGTGTGGCCTCTTTGAATCAGATTAGTTTGTCCAGCACATCCCACAGATGCTCATTCAGACTGAGATCTGAGGAATTTGGAGACCAAGTCAACACCTTTAATTCTTTGTCACGTTCCTCAAATCATTCCAGAACAGTTGTCACTGTGTGGCCCGGCACATTATCCTGCTGAAGAGGCCACTGCCGTTAGGGAATACCATTGCCATGAAAGGGTGTACTTACTATTGTAGGTGCTTTCCACAGTAGACAGGGGTCAGAATGGGTTCTCTGACTGGTCTGCAGCTATGCAGCACCAAACACAACAAGCTGTGATGTACTGTACTGTGCTAGGTTTATTATGTCTACCCAAATGCTGGGTTGAGCCTATTGGGTCATTTTGTTGTTTTTGTCTCCTTTCCAAAGTGCTGGTCAGTTTTTGGGTAGTTTAACCATTAACAATTTAGCAATTTTTACAATGCTGGGTAGTAACAATCAGCACTTTTTGCCAGTGCTTGGGGAAGCTAATTGGAACAGAAACATTTTTGTAAACATTTGTAATGCATAGTCCTTATGGGCCTACTGAGTGAACTTGTAATTAATGCAAGATTGCAATGAAAGAAAATGATGAAGTGTCATAAAATGATAACCAATTACTTAAGCCAATGCCAGTCCCCAGCAATCAAAGATGAGTTCTGTTGTTGATGAGGCTACCAACTTATTTAGTTATTCATTATTTAGGTTGCATTTAAAGGCACAAATAAGTAAGAAAGTTGGAAAGTCTGAAAGTCTGAAAGTAAGAACCTGGGGAACAAAATATGAAGGTTCACTATGGATACATCGGGAGAAACCATATTAATGCAGCATACTGTATTCTAGCAGAGCTGCTTTGGCTGTACAGCGTCAGGTGAAATTGCTGAGTCATCATTGCAGAATAATTCCTAAATGGAGAAATGAGTTGGCTCAGCAGAGCTGCTGCTGGCTTAAGGCTGCAGGCACCAATGGGATTCACAAAAGCATCACTGATGTTTCTACATTGGCAATGCATTCGTAGGGAGGTGTTCAAGGTGCCTACAGCTGACCAAAGCTGCAGCATGTGTACAAGTGTAATCAGGCTACCAATTAAAAGTGAATCCTCTGGCACCTTGGCCAGATCGCTTTGAGGGACGAAATATGGGGAGATTGGGCTCGTTTTTATGCTCCTCGCATTCCTCCAGACACATCAAGCATCTCCGCAGGGGGCTCCCTTTCTCCAAGCACTTACTAATTCACTTCCATCTTTTCCCTGCACTTGATCTGCAACTGAGTTAAGCAGTCACTGCAGGGAGCGCTTTTGCACTTTTTCCTCTGCGGGACAGAGTTGTTAAAGCACAGCCCCCCCCAGCCTTAGGGTGTTGCTTCTGCAGCTGCCTGTCCTTACTCATCTTCGCCATTTCACTATTATCCGTCCCTTAATATCCCTTAATCGGTTCAACTCACTTGCTCTGAGTAAGTCGCACGGAACAGGGGTTTGTTTTGGCCTGAGCTCCATCAGTATCTGATGAGGTAAAGCAGGTTAAGAGGGACTTAATTAGACCCTGTGCAGCTCTCCTAAAGAGCAGAGAAAGAGGGAACAGCGGGGAAAAGTCCATCAAAGTTTTAACCCCACATCTATCTCGAAACACTGGAAATCCTGATCCTGCCACAACAGCTGTTAATTAGCACACTTAATTACGAGCTTAGCCCTGACCGACAGGAGCATGATCCATCCTACACTAGCGTAATTAACGTAATTCACAGGCGCCTCCTGGACCGTGTAGAAGAGACAACATTAAAAACGAAGATATTTAATCTCTGCTAAAAGCGTCCATCTGAAAGGCCTTTTTTTTTTATATTCCAGAGGAGGAGGTGTTGTTATTCATTTGTATGACAATGAAGGAATAGCAGACTTCAAAGAACTCACTCCAAACACATTACACTCCATCATCATCAAAAGCCTATCTAATGCTCGTGCCTTTGTCTGAAAATGAAGTACATCCAAATGACTGGTCATTAAAAAACTGTGGAGTTGTTAAGGTCAGACAATAAAATTATATGTCTTTTTGGCATCAGATTAGGGGTTTAGTATATGGTATACTTCTATGTACATGTCTGGACTTTGTTCTATGATGGAATCTAGATGCCAATGAGATACATCACAAAATCAGACACCAGACATAAGCATTAGCAGTTCATTCTACTAGTCACTAATAAACCAAAGTCCACCAAAAACAGGCCACAAACTGTCTGAATGCTGGAACTTCTGTTTTATCATAAGTTATTTACATTTTCTTTTTTGGTATTTCCAACTCATTACATTCTGATTTCCACCTTTCTTGTTTCATTAGCATGTATATATGTCTGTTTGCAGACAACAGCTGGGTCAAACAGTGTCAAAACTAAAGCCTAAACATTTTTAAATATTGCCTTTAGTAAAGTCATGCTTAAATGTACATTGTGCTTGCTACACTTTGGCTGACACCTTGCACCTCTCCTTCGAGTCTTACACTATGTCCCTGTGGCCTAACAGTACATGTCAGTTTGCAATAAATAAATAAATACTAAGCACAGTGTGGACATACCTACAGTGATATGTATGTGTTTCAGATACGCTACAATTATCCGAATGCATTAATCAGTCAAATCAATGAATCAATCCACTGTGAAGGGTAATGAAATGTTGCAAGAGTTGAGAGAAAAAGTGAAGTGAGTAACGACCTAATAATACTCTGTCCTAGGTGGGAATCCATCCTGCTGTCAACAGAGAGAAGAGATGAAGCTCAGTGGTCACGGGTGGACAGGCCCAAGGGTCATTTTGCTGACCCACAGGCTAATAAGGAATACTGAAATGAGGTCAGACATGAGTTTTCTTCCTCAGTGTGGCATGTGATGGATGACTGCACGCGTGGCGCGGTGTGTTCGACATAGGCCCTTATTGAGTCCACTAAATCACAGTGTACAAACCATCAAACGTGCACACACACACACACACATACACACACATGCACATACAAAGACACACAGAGCCAAATCATCCAGATGCTACGCTACAGCAGACTGTCAGATATATTTGAAGGTGAGATGTTTCGCCTAAACAGGAATGAATGAATTTCACATTATTCTCTTTTGCGTAATTAGATGGTTCAAATCTCATTCATAGTGGTTTGATGTCTGAAGAACTTAATGGTTCTAAAAGATACCTCACAGTTTTTACAAGAAATTGTTATGAATATATGGCAGCTCTACAATGATATAGTGATATATATGTTGGGTGAAGGAAGGTTGTACCCAATGAAAACTATTTTTCAGCATTATTTTACCATTATCAACATTATATACAAAAACTCTTATATGTTCATTGCTTGTTTTGGATAGGAAATTAAAGGGCTGTATTTGATTTTAGGCACTCTGCCCCCTATCACCATCACTGTAAAGAAATTGATGCACTTCTCTACACACCATTTTCCCTCATCCCGCTCTGAATGACTTTGTTGTAAACAGTCTAAATTATTTAAACATTTTGCATTAAAGTGTGTGCTATGAATCAGAAGTCTTTCTAATTATTAAAGTTATTTTAATTTAAATTCCACAGGTGATATTCCCAACGATATCAGAAGGGGTCCTTGTTAACAAACAAGTGTGGGAATCCTGTCAAAAGTGCAGACTAATTTGACTAATTAGAAAAGAGACATTGTACTGTGATTTGAATGTGATAAAAAAAAATATTGTTGTGCAAACAGTCTTTTTATGCAGTAAGAAAAAATAACCACATTTTAAATGCTATTGCCTATATATTATAATACATAACTATAATATATTTTGTAATACATAACATTTTTATATTGCATAACACATCTATATAATACATAGCTGTCAATTTCGAGTATCATTCCAGGACCTGTTTTTGCTGTTGCTCTTAATGTAATGCAGCAGAGTGAAGGATCTTCGAGACTGAACCACATGGCTACAAACAGAGCCACAATTATGCTATCTCCACTAAAGGGATGGCATGCCAATCTAACTCGCAGCCACTACAGAAAGTCACCTTCAGCCTCCTGCTCCTCTCCAGCAAGAAAGAATCAGCAGTAATTATGCATGCATGCTGTTCATATTTTATTGCTGCCCACTAATCCCATTATTTCAATGCCCTTGATGAGAAAGTATTGACAAAGTGTAAAGCTTGTTACTGGATTTCAGAATACCCCCCTATTCCCACTTCCTCTCTCTCTTTCTCTCATTCTGTTCTTTTGTTTGCAGTTGGACTCGTTTCTTTGGTGTAATGAAACCCTGGAAAATAAATGTAGACTTTAGATTTATTAAGCCTGCATCTTTATTTGTACCAGTAGTTATTATGGCTCATGCAGCACTCTAAATATACATTAGATTAATGGTATTGATATGTAAAGGAGAGGGGTTGCTGATGAGGGTATTGTGCTTTCTGACAGCAGAAGGCTTTGCCTGTGTGAGTGTGTGTGTATGTGTGTGTGAGTGTGTGTGCATGCATGGCATGTCATTTCACACGCGTGTGTTCAAGGGATGTTTTTCAAGTGTACGGATTTTAATTGCAAGACTATAATTTATAATATATACTGCCTGTGTCTGCGTGCAGCAGTATTTGTAATTTCTCTCTTTCAATATGTGTTTTACCTTAATCTACTTTTGGTCTCTTTTTTTTTTTTTCCAAAAAACTCTTCAAGCCAAGTCCTCCAAACTACAGCTCTTGCAGACACACATTTACCAATACATGTCTGTGTGCGCACACACACACACACACACACACACACACTCAGGTAATTAGTGCTTTCAGAGGTGTAATCAACTGTTCTCAATACACTGCGCAGAGCTGTTTCGCTCCTGAGGGAATCGGGAGCTATAATTGTGAGTTCCTTTTTTTTCATAACTTTCATTTCATCACAGACCAAAGAAAGGGGAAAGTGAAAGGCAGGACTGGAGGTAATGACAGCATTAGAAAATGACACCACCAAAGCAAAGTGTGTGAGGGAATATGTGTAGGCTGATGCGAAGAGGCTGCTTTAAACTGTGCCTTTGAATTGGCCTACACATTGCACATTTGTGTTTCTTGCTCTAACACACACACACACCCCCACACATACACACACACACACACACACACACACACACACACACACACACACACACACACACACACACACACACACAC
>JBBPCZ010000148.1:13046538-13060060 GCA_037974445.1 Brycinus macrolepidotus | reverse complement strand
ACACACACACACACACACACACACACACACACACACACACACACACACACACACACACACACACACACACACGCACTTCAAGTCATGATGCAGTCAGTCCATCCTTGTAAACTTGTTCAAATTTGGATTTCTGAGTTTACAGTCAAATAGCTGATACATTTGCAAGCTAAAATGCAAGCGGCACAATAAACATTCCAGGTTACAGATGTGATGTATCAACAGCTAGATAATTATCTAATTCCATACTTATAGAAGGGTTCAGTTCCAGGACAGGGCAAGCACACCATGCTACACCAATGAGATCATTGGGCAGGACCCTTAAAATTACACTTGCCAATGTCTGATTAAACGGCATTCATGATTAAACTGTAACTAGCTCTGGGAAAGAACATCTGCCAAATGTACCAGCTTCTGATAACCATGCAAATGATAAAAATTGGTGGCATTTTCCAACTTGAGTTGACATACCCAGTCTAAATACACCATCAGGAAGCGATTATTAAACAGCTGGATATCTAGATTAAATGTGTTAGAAAAGGGAAGAACAGCGAGGCAGCTCTAAGGCTCCAAGAGCAAGGTTACTTGAGAACAAAAAAGTATAGTGCACATGTTCATGCACATGAAATTGGCGAAAAAACTTGTTTACTTTGTACATGAAAGTTAAAGAGTTGAGGCATAATTGGAGCATATGAGTGTATGTTCTTTGTAAGCCTTCATCTTTAGGGAGACTAAATATAAGAGTGAATGGGTTTCGTATCATTCCAGCAGCATCTGTCAAAGCACCCATCCAATTAGTTTTTCTTTCTATAAATCAGGGGCCTGGGTTCATGTAGGTCAAACACCGTCAGTGCCTCATATGAGCAGATTTAATTGTAATAGAGTGCAGCAATTTTTTCAGTGCGGGTCAGTCAGTTATGAAGCACAGCTATGGAGAAATTTCCCAATGTACAATTTTCTACAAGGGCAACTCATCAATTCAAGTAGCACGTTTTTTTCATCTTTTCAGTATGCTTTTCTCAGGTCAGTGCTTAAAACTGTTCTGTACAGGGCCGTTGAAATGATATCTCATGTTAGCCAATCATTTCAGTCCTAGTACTTGTTAGTTTTTACAAACCAGAGGAGGCCTGTGAATGTGCTCCCTTGCGCCCTGAGAAAACTCAGCAAAAGCTTCTTAAACAGTGTGATTCTTTCATCTCTGCAGGCAGCAGGAGCTCTGATGACCCTAATAACCGTGACGTACCGGCAATAGCAGTCCAAATGCACTCTACCAAACTCTTCCGCTTTTCCCTCTTTGTCGTACGCTCTGCTCAGTCTCCAAATAGCACCTTCACACATTACACTAATGATAATGAAGCCTCCCATCAAAGGCTTTTCAAGTGAGGACGGTTTTTCCACTGTTCTGGGCGCTCAGCCTAGCATCAAGTTGGCTCAGTTCTAAGTCAATAAAATCCAAATACCTCCCTCTTTACATTGCTCTATTTATACTCTAATTAGCACTATTTATTATGGAAGTTATATAAGAGCTCCCTTGCTATTCAGTTTGCATTTAAGAGAAGAGAACAACTACGGAACACCACGATAAGTTAAACCAATTTGAAATGCAGTGTGTTTGTCCTCTCGTCCAGAAAAACAAAAGACAAAGCTAAGCTATATCCCAATGTTAGCAAGTGTAATCCAAATGCAGTTAAACACCAATCATCCTGTCCTTTCCCAGCCAGTCTCTGACGTTCCACATCACCCTCTCCACACTGATGCTTTGCTGCACACTCTTCCTATCCAGTCAAGACCCTTTTGTCTCCAGCAGCAATGTGGCTCTCAAAGATATCCTCTCCAGTTGTCTGAATCCTACATTCTGTAGCCTTCCATTCTTCAGCCGCAGAAGAAGCTCGAGTGTGCTGTGCTGTTCTTTCACGGCAGGTTTCACTGGCACATTGCCGCTGCCTGCCGTCACCTTCGGGCCGACTCCCATTGTCTCTTATCAGCTGACAGGCTGGCGAGACGCATGTGACCCCTCCGTCGCCCGGGAAACCACCGAGACACATGTTGTGCGCTGAAGATGGGCGCCAGATTTTCAGGAAAGGAGGAAAAGGTGGCACCGATTCAACCCTCAGTGCCGAGCCAAGCGCACAATACCGTAATCCCCCCACCAGCGTTACTATATCCCCATGTACAATTCCGCAATTTACTGTTGCTTTTGCTTGTACGGGCACGTCAACAAATACCACTAATCATAGGAGACAAACATGTCCCTTTTGTAAAATTGGATTTGATGCAGGTTTTATAGGATTGGCATATCCCAGCAGCTACACGGCATGCATTTAAGGAAAGTGCAGTAGTGCGTGGGCTATGCTTCTAAGAATCTCTGTAGGGGGAGTGCTCCTAATTTCAATGCAACTGGAAACATCTCATGCCATTTTTTGTGCTTGTTTTCTTTTCCTTCCTCTTTTTTTCTGCTTCTTCACAGCATTCTACTTGTGCCCCATACCACAGGGTCTACTTGTGCTTCAGCGTTATTATTCCCAGTGCGGACGTCACAAGGACCCGTCACGGGTTTCACAGCAGAGACCTTTTCTCACCAGCTCTTATTTTCATTACATTTCCCCTTGCTGCTCCCCCTCTTTTTCATACATTCATACTGCTCTGCTTTTTCAAGCATATACCTGCCACAGCTGACATGGTCCCTGTATGATAGGTGTTCAAACAGACTGAGTGCATGAGAAACTTGATGGTCCGTATTGCAATTAATGTCAAAGCTCAGGAGTGGAAACCCTGGAAAGAGGGCATGACCGTACATCTGAGCATCTATTCAGTCATTCATTTCACCTCTGATTCAGACCCCTGGAAATTTGAAATCTTTTCATTTGCTGGTGAAGCCTAAGCGTAGGAGATGGTTCCCACATTAGAGTGTCGATAGCTAAAGAGGAAAACTCGCTGATGGGCTTGAAGTGGCTGCTGTAAACGCTCCATAAAAGAGCAGTGTGGGGAACCCTGCCCACCATCAAAGGCACAATCAAATACCCCTAACTATGCGAAAAGAGCAACAGGATTAGAACCACTCTGTGGAGGCCTCTACCAAAACCTCAACTATTGTTCTCTTCAGCTTTCAGATCGATCATTTGAAGATCTTGCTTCCATTAAGAGCTCATTAACTCACCAGGATGCCATGTATCTGTTTCATTATGCGTCTTGACTCTTCTGATGCCAAAAAAGGAAATGTTTTGTATTTTCTGATGGACTATAGGTGGTCCATATAGTCAGGCTCTCTGCTCTAGAGAATGTTTTTATCATACTTTTTATCATACTTTATTTACTTTAAATTCCTTGCATGCATAAGTGAGATAGCACTGTGCCCAAGAGAGCAGGCACAGAGGATCTCTTTTGGGCTACAGAACCACTCCCTGATCAACATTAGTTGTGGCTGCAAAGAGTCTAAATGTTGTATTATGAACCTCCAGAGGTGACGTCACACTGTTCTCTTATCTGGGGACTTTTTTTTAGAAGCAAAAGAACACTTAATTCTCAGAGCAAAATAAGAAGAAACTATTTATGTACATCACAGGAGAAGATTTTTTTCAATTAAAATAACATTTTGTTACAACACAAAATGAAATCTTAACATCATGATATGTCTGTTGCGGAGTTATTCTACATACTTCCCAAAAATAGAGCATAAATCATGAATCGCTGACCTTTTGGTTACGTTTTTAATTTTTCATTTTTGCAAGAGAGGGCACAAATTAAAAAGAACAGCCGGTTTGTTCATCCTTTTGAATTTGTGCACTCGGCAGCAGAATGAAAAATGGAAAAACCAAAAAGGTCAGTCCATCATGATTTACATTTTATTTTTCAGCAGTGTGTAGTTTTGCTTGAGATGTTATGGACAATTTCCCCTGCTGTAACTGTCACCTCCACAGAACTCAAAATGGATGTGCGCAGAGTTGCTTGCTTTTCACGTTAGTCACTGGCCCAGATTCCAATCAACAGTATTGGAGTACATCTCCCTAACAGAAATCCCTGGAAATTTAATCTCAAAACCTTTTCAGCCATCACTCTAATAATACACTGCATTGAAATTTCATTATTGCTCATCGTCCATAGCTCTGACGCTCATTCACGCAGCGCTGGGGCAGATTTATTGCCCAACATAAAGATTATTATCCACTGTGCAGATCATTAATATGATTCACACTGGATTCTCCTTGACCCAACGCACCCAACATGCCCAGTGCCAAAGGGTTTATTAAACCTTTTTGCTTATGCATAGCCAGCATACAGTGAATATAATGTCATCAGTCCATGGCAGAGGGAGATGCGGTTTCACCGCCTTCTGAACAATGAACTCATGGGCCATGAGCAGGGCTTGATTTCCACACTATAAATGGGGTAGGATAAAAGAGACAAATGGCCCACTAAATTGGTCCAGTTGATGCATTAGATTCCTGGACACGCGCTTTCAGTGAATGACAAATGACAATTAAGAGAGATGAGTCAAATGAATATTGAATATGGACATTTAGAGATGGCTGGCATGTCGGGTCCTCCAACAAAGGCTGGCAAGTTAGAGTTCTCCTCCAGCAATGAATAACAGAGAACCTTGAATGAGCCTTTGATGTCCTTTGTCTCAGTAAAGTCTTTGAGTGTGTTCATCAGGTGTGAGTGGCGAATATCCACAGCCTGAGATGAACAGATAAGAAAGCAAGTTAATCTTTTTCCCCAGCACCTGGCTCGGAAGGTTTCTATGGTTGTGACGGCTTGAGCCAAATTACACTGAAAGTCAATTGAAAAGATTTTGAATAATTACACATTCAAAAGGGCTTATAGCAGGGTTTTTAAAATAAGAGAAAGCAAAATAATGGAGCGAAAGGAAGTATGAACACATGAAGAATGTGTTGGTGAAACTCTTCTGTTTTGCTGTCTCGACAGCTCTATCAATGATATTGCATTCTTCATTTCTAATCAATAGATTATCTGGAGCTGGAGATGATCATAATGTCTTTTAGATTGGCTGATAATATATTAATATTACTTTAACAGAGTGTGGCTTGATGAGACCACTAGTTAAAGTGACATTAATCAGCTATAAGATTACAACCATTGACAGGTTTAGTAAATAATATTGATTATCTCATTGTAATGGCATCTGTCATAGCAATAGCATTCCTTGGTTCAGGGTGTTCACTTGGCCTACAAATTCCCTAGATCTTAATCCGATGTACTGGATAAAGTAGTCGGATCCATGGAGGCCCCATCTCACATCAAACAAGAAGTAAAAGATCTACTACTAATTCCTTGGTGCCAGATACCACAGCACACCTTCAGAGGTCTTGTGGTACCTGCCTCGACAGGTCATCTGTTTTGGTGGCATGAGGGGGACCTATGCTAGATGTAAGGCGGGATGTTTTCTTGTTATGGCTGATTAGTGTGTATAATTATACTGCCTCAAATGTATTTATTGCAGTCATATAAGAATGAATGTCTATATAGAAATGCGTTAAATCAGGGGAAAATGACTGCAACTTTGAAAAAAAAAAAATTCCCTCCTTTTTCCATCATACACACCTGATCTACATCTAGAGGGATCAGGTGTGTATCTGATACCATAGTTCTTCACTTATGTACAAATCTCTAATAAATATGCTTCCATGCTTAGTGACTACAGTATCTTCTCCATGTTAGAAATAGGTTAAAACAATATATATATATATATACACACACACACACACACACCCACACCCACACCCACACACACACACACACACACACACACGCAAACACACAAACAACACCACACACACACGTTCACATGCACTCATGTAGACTAAACTGCAGAAATCCATATCGACATCATGTCCACAACAGTCATGTTGGATCAAATTCTTTTTTTTTTTTTTTTTTGACTGCAGCAGATGGGATAGCTCTATTTACTCAGCAGCTCCTTGGCCCACAGATTCCATTTCTGAACGGAAGCAAAATGTCACAGTTCTATTCACCAGAAAGCAATGAGCAGGACTCCTCATAAAACAGCTAATGCACTGACTCGAGGAACAAAACAGCCCATTC
The DNA here is from genome assembly GCA_037974445.1 of Brycinus macrolepidotus. Taxonomy (NCBI): domain Eukaryota; kingdom Metazoa; phylum Chordata; class Actinopteri; order Characiformes; family Alestidae; genus Brycinus; species Brycinus macrolepidotus. The sequence goes on along the minus strand of JBBPCZ010000148.1, from coordinate 13,054,000 downwards.
TTTTCTCTTACGAACTGATAGAAAATTGAGCAGGGTTTTCAACAGTGGCAAACGGCGAGCCAAAGAACAAAAGCACACCTCCACCGGGCCGAATCCTGGGCTTGCTCCTGTCTGCTGCTTTCCTGCCAACTCATCTCTAACCCTGTCATATCCTTGCCCTCTTCTTAATTGTGCAGGGCAGGTTCATGAATTATTGCAGGCAGAGACCTTCTCCATCATGGCTGAGGGCCATCAGAACCACACCAATCTGGCACCACTACAAAGGCAGGATAAACCTAAGCAGTGTCTTCAGCGCCTCTGCTAGAATTTATATGTCTATCTGAGTCAGTGATACAAAGTATTTCACAGTGCCTGTAGTAGATATATCTAGGGCTGTGGCCAGTGATGGTTGACCAAGTCACCACCAAAAGCTCCCAGTGACGGTCTCATTTACCAAACATGCATTGATCTATTTCATGCAAACCTCAGCAAGACACTGGTATTCTCACACGTGAACATAACTGAAGCATGTAGGGTGATCTGACAACCTACATAAACAACTTATTGTACCTAGTGTTATAAAATGTCCTGTGGTACTAAAAGAGTTCCATCACGTGTTTTGCGAAAATATCCACACAGGATTTCCACAGATATAGCATTGCACAATGTGTTAATAGAACTGAACATTACAACACTTCACACTGTATGGATGATAGTATATGTATGATGACAAGTGTTTTTAATTATTTTCGTGCATGTATTTGTATTGTTTCTTTGGTGTGATGCTACACCTGTTACCAGTGTCAAAGTTCACATTCTAGTACTACGACAACCTTAATGTAGAACTCAACTGGACTGCAGGCGCTCGCTCTGCTGTATTTGTACATTAGCTTAGCTTAATGGTGCTACCACATATCACCAATTAATAGGAAACAGTTGTGACAGCACAGTAATTTCTGCATGTTAAGTGTCAGCAGCACTGTGTAAAATATATGATCATGTGCTCATGCCTTCTCTATAGAAAGCAGCAGTGCATCACCCAAAGGAAATTACAACCCACCACTATTCCAATCATCACTCACTTTTATTGTCATTGTCTTATTAAGTGGAGACGTATAATCAATATTTTAATTGCTGAAGGGCTATGTTTATTAAAACCGCATCAAGGTTAGGTCTGAGCTGCATGAGGGCCAAAAGAGCTCTGAGGGGACTGGAGAAGAAGAAAACACATCTGCCGAAGAAAAACAAAACATTCATTTGCATTGATTTGAACACAACTCAAATGCAGCAAGGCTCCAAATTACCCATAAAACGACTGACTGGTGTCTTGGACAGAGCAATCCATTATGGGAAGTCTAGAACCAATGGCTTTCCCATCACTATAGCATCTCTTTCTTGGTCAGCAGAGGTCAAATAATTACTGTTAGGGCTTCAAAAATGATTATTTTAATAGTCGCTTATTTATGTGAAGTAATTTAGTAAATATTAGAGAATTTGGCCTGCGTGATGCTGCAGCATTATTTACCCACTTTAACATTTGAACATGGCAGTCTGATGGTACTTTTACTTCTCTAGATTTTTCTGATAGTACTTTTTCTAAGCTGTATAACTAGTTTTCCATTGAAGGCAACATTGGTCTGTGTAACGTTAAGTCAGACTTGCGTATGTTTTATGTGATTATTATATCATTCACTTAAAGAAGATGCTTCTTTCTTTCGGTATAACCCTGTAGGTAAACTGCTGCCATGTTCAGGTTAAGGCATAAACTCATTGTAGGTTGGGCATCACTTTGAAAATGTAAATAAAACATTGACAACAAATATATAGTATTTGCCAACAATCTTTGGTTAATACTGATAAGGATGGATAATTATTTCAGTTCTAATTACTACAATAAACCCTTTCCATACATGAACATTAAAGTATAACAAACACATCACACACACTTGCAGCTCATTATGGTTCATTATTCACAGAGCTTAAAAAATACTTAATGGAGCGTTTTTGCCATCTGCAGTGTGAATCAGTGTGAGCCCTGTGGTATTTTGTTTGGTTACCAATGAGGCATGAAACAAATTTGTCACTATACAAATCTCAACCATTCTTCGTGATCTCCACAGGCCATCAGTGTAGGAGAGGGCGATAAGACTGTGTGTTAATATTATCATAATCTATTCAGGAATGACTGAAGATGTTTAAAGCTGGGGGGTGCTGAAATTTTAAGAATACATGTGACTCACAGAGTGATGTCATGCACATCACATCATGATATCAAGTCTTTTTTTCATTTTCAATTTTCTGGATAATTTACATCATCATTCATCATGGTTATATATTTTAAAATGTCAGTTCTTTTATTTATTTATTAGTTATTTTTAGATTTTCTCCGATTTGATCCTGTCCACCATCCAACGCTGGGAGGGTGGACTTCAGCACATGCTTCCACCGAGTCACGTCAAGCACCACCACATCTTTTTGAATAGACAGCGCAACACACTTAGAGGAAACACTGAATGTGTAAAGGCCACTCCTAACAACATATATCGTAAAAAAAAAATCATGGAAGTGATATTTAAGGTGTTTTGGAAGGAATTCCATCGATAGTACTATACAGTTTTTCACAGTCTTTTTAAAAATGACACTATTGTAGTGCTATTGCATTTTTACCATCCTAACATATTCACAAACCTGAATAACACATTACCTTATTCAGTGGTGCCATATAATAATAATTTCAATTTCTAAAGTGTAGTGGTTTTCAAAAGAACACCAAACTTGTGTTTGAGGTATATGGAAGTCAAACGAGCTCTGAAATGACTGGAGTAGACATAAACAAGACGGGAATTCAGCTGCATATTGTGTTATGTTACTGTCACAGGCTCACCTCTATTTAATGTTGACTGACTAGTACATATAACAAGATTTCAGGGGGCCTCATGAGGAGTAATATCATGACAGCTTCACTAATGGTTTCTGGAAGCCTGAGGACTTCGTTTCTCAGCCTCCACCAATCCTACAATGGGAACCGGCCCCAAAGGAATGTGGGTAAGCCCTGAGTGATATCATTTATCATGTTCTACTATAAATAAACCTGGCAGTGATAAATTTATGGTGCTTATGGCTAAAGTGCATCTGTCAGTTGCTAAAACATGCAGTCACTTTGTCAGTTTACCTAAGAGAGATATACAATGACAAGTTGGAGGTCAAGACATTCTCAGAAAAAGTTAATGAATGAATGCATGTTTAGCAGGTTGTATTGGTTTACTAAGAGCTTCTGAACGGTGGTGCGCCTGTTGGTGACTTTTGCTGTTACACACTTCTTTGTCCTCACGTTTTCACACTACTGGTGACATTTTCCATTACAGTCAGAGAAGGTCATCGAATAATAAATCATGATGAGCAGGGTGCAAAATCATCACTGCTGTTTCATAAATAAATAAACAAATCAATTACACAACGATGAGCCATTCTGTGGGTGAGAATTACTCAGAACTACTTTTACCTCTTGGAACCTAAGGGCTGATTTTGAAGAGGAAAAAGGAAATGAGAGAGAGACAGAGAGTGGAGGGAGAAAGAGAGAGAGAGAGAGTAAGAGAGAGAGAGAGAGAGAGAAAAAGGATGAGATAAAGAAAACTTGCCAGTTCGTCTCATTAAAATACAAGAGGGGAGCCAATGAACACTAAAAAAAAAGCAAGCGCTGTGAGAGCAAAAGAGTGTATTTTTGTATGTACGTGCATGCACGCGCGCGCACACACACATACACACACACACTCGCCTGTGTTCGACTGTGTATTCTACCAGGGGAGCTGGGCAGGCTATGTGAGACTAACCCATCATATAAAGTTGATCTATAATTAAAGAGAGCTTTCCACATTTGCAGAAAAGGGCCAGCAGAAGGGAGGATAGAGGGTTTACTGTGTATTAGAGAAAGAGTGAAAGGAAGACAATAGAGAGTCCAGTGACATCATTTTGAAATTTCCACACAGCATTAAAAGGTTTGCTGCGATTTTATTTTTTTTATGAAACATCTAATTGGAATTCTTGTTTTCTGATGTTTAATAAATGCTCTAGCAATGCACAATGAACTACAGTTTTAGAGTCATAACAACATTAAATAACACTTAGATTTATCTTCTGTTTTTAAATGTTTCCAGCGTACAACCTACAGTACCACAATGCCACTGAAAATACGACTGGAAGTGGAAAAGGCAAAGGGAAAACATGGAAAAGAGAACAATTTGGAAAATACTGTATTTCCTAATTGATTTTCCATCTCCTATTGTATTTTCCTATAGTTTTCCAAGTGTGTTTCCCAGTTGCATGTTCTATTTCTGGCTGTATTTAAGAATGACCTTAAATAAGAATGGCCTTAAATATTTCCAAACGCATTTCCCAGTTGTGCTTTCCATTTTCTCCGTATTTCTCAACTGCCTTTTAAATGTTCAAACATATTTTCCAATTACCTTTTGTATTTACGCTTCCATTTCCACTTTCATTTCCAGTTGTCATTCAACTTGCTTTGGTCCACCCCTCAAGTGCAGGCAGAAAGATAAAGTCAAACGACCTACGTCTCAATTCAATCAGTGGCTTCGTATGTAAGTCATTACGTTAATATTTTCATTTTGTTTGCAAAAATGCAGTTATGTACCAACTGCAAGTTATTGAACAAACAATGATACAATATTATAGTAATATTATGTCATGCTCATGTTGATACAACATTGTTGTAGCTGTAGCCCTCATGTAATAGTAAACATAAACAATGAAACATATCATTACCACTGACGAGCTATATGCGAGACTGCTATGTATATTTACATTGGCAAACGACAACTACACATCTTGCTAAAATATATTTTTAAATTGTTTGTATGTTATTAAAAGATATGGAAAATAAGCGTTTTTAAGACTAGATGTCAGCTGAGGTGGATGCAGTTTTCATTATCCATGTTAAATGTTTCTGAGCTGTTTTTACGATAAATTGTAAACAATTATATACCATAAATTAAGAAATAAGTTTAAGTAAACATAACATTTTAAGTCAACTACTTGGACAGTTTTTCTGATTTATTTCAGCCTGATTCAAAATTATTATAGGCAAAATATCTCCTAAACAACAATAAATAAAGAATAAGGCTTAAGTAAATTTCCTACTTATAAGCTGAAAACGTGACATTTTGAAGAAGGGGGTGATTTTTATTTAGCTTCACACTCTTCTCAGTTTGGTCACTGCTAATTCCCACCCGCAGGCTCAGTCATCCCCTATTGCACGATGCCCCCAGGCTTCCTCTTCTCAGACTCCTGACTGAGGGCTGTGCTGTTGCCAAGGTTTGAACTCATGATCTCCTGATAATTGGGCAGTTAAGACACTTGTGCCTACTGGGAGCCACAAAATACTTATATTTCTGCGTCCAAGACAGAATGAAAAGGTAAATTTACTCAGAGCACTGCACTGTGCTCAAATCATTTCAAATTTGTCATGCTCCAACAGACAGCACTGCCTGTGCTTGGATTTAAAAACAACCTGAAAGACGGCCTGGTCAACCTGAAATAAAAACTGACCTTCATTACTTAGTTCATGTCTTTGGTCATATTAAGCTTAACCATGGTTCACAAAATCATTTAGAAGACAGAATTATTGTATTTTGCAATATTCATGTAATTCCATAATCTTCCATCAAAATGTAATCACTTAGGCTGCCTTAAAAATATCTTTATTTTTGAATGTCACTGTGCACAAACTGACTGAACTGCACTCATTCAGCCAAACTGGCTGGAGCGGTAATGTCCAAAAAAATAAATAAATAAAATTAAAAAAAACTCGCATTTCAGTTTTTTGGGCAACTTAACCTGTATGTACTACTAAACATGTGTGTTTAGTAAAAAATGCTGTGTTTGAAATAGCATACTGTGTACTGTAAACCGCATGATGGGCCTTCAGTTTAGCATCTTGTCAAATTACTTTTATTCATTTCGTTCATGTATCCACACAAGGCGGAATCCCAGGCAATTTCAATGTTCAGGGCTAACCAGGCAGTTAGCCTTTGTCCTCCAGAAATGACCGTGTTGCATTTTTGTGATTAAGTATATCACAGAGATCTGAGTCTGAGTACTGCAAAAAGCTGGCTGAAGCAGTACATCATCAGGGTACCTTAGGAATGCTGAAGAAATTCATGCTGGTGTGGAGAATCCATTGCAGGGGTGTTTCATTTCTATTAATAAAGAGTGAATCAGGGCTGTGGTTTCGCACTCAGTGAAACTGCATTTTAGAAAAAATCTAGGAATGTAATTCAGCAGCAGGCTAAAGTAGCCAAGTTTAGAACAATCAGATGTAATGCAAATTTCCCACTTGTGGGACTAATAAAGGGCTATCTTATCTTATGTATGAATATAATAGCCTACTTCAGCCAGGTTCAGTCAAGGATTAAACTCTTAATTACATAATTAGTTTACATATACATCTCATACATTTTCTGTGTTGACAGTAGGGCCGCACAACATATCATCTGTTAGTTGTTACCATAATAACACTGCAATATGCAAATAAGCCACTAACCAATCACAGTGTAGTTTTTCAGGATGACCAATCACAGCTGAATTTGTAACTCTTGCTCACCCCAATGAATTGTGTTTATGATGTAATGTAGCAGAGGTAAAATTATTATGGACAATCTATAACCACTAAAGACACTGATTCGCCAAGACATTTTTAAAGTGAACATATTCTGCATTTTCCTTCCATTTCATTTTTTTCATAGCCTTTATGTGGGTTTGTGTATCCATACTATTAGACATTATTCATTATAATTCAATTGAACATGACCATTTGCCAACATCGGTTTATTCCTTAGAATTAAGCAGCATTGTTACCGTGCCTTTAAGACCGATAAATGTAAGTGATCTCTTTTCTGGCTGGACGCACTGTACGCCCTCTATATACTCCTTAGAACTTCAGCGTGAATGGGCAGGGTCACAGATTACATGCTACTTACTACTTTTGGGCGAAATCAGTGAACAAGCAGTATGTAGTTGGCTGTTTTAAACATATCCTTTGATTCAAGTTGAGATAACTCAAAAGTCTGACTTTTTTGAGGCGCAAGTACCAACAGTATTTGGATGCACTTTAAAACAAAGATGATTCCTTGTGCAGTTCCCTAAATACTTAACAAGAGGAGATCTTTGAGACCTGCACAATGTCATTGTTTGGGTTTATATGGAAGCAGCTACTCGGACATGGTGGCTGTTGTCAAATCAATTTAATTAACAAATGGAAATCCATTAAACTGTTATCTGGAAATACGATTAGAAATTAAAAGAAAAAATAGGAAATATGTGAATGAAAATGGAGAAGGTAATTGGGAAATACACTTGGTAATGCAAAAGACAAATATTTTCTGATGTATTTCTACAACCCCAATTCCAATGAAGTTGGGACGTTGTGTAAAACGTAAATAAAAACAGAATACAATGATTTGCAAATCCT
>JBBPCZ010000148.1:13033687-13046438 GCA_037974445.1 Brycinus macrolepidotus | reverse complement strand
CACACACACACACACACACACACACACACACACACACACACACATATATATATATATATATATATATGTATATATATATAAAATACTGGAGATAGGATTAGCTAAGCCCTGTTAGCTGCCCCTCATGGTGGAGAGCTGTTGTTGCTGCTCTGAGACTTGTTGCCAGCATTTCTATTTCATGTTTTGAGAACGTTGATGTCCACACAAAGAATTTGGATCTTTTCTGGTATGCCATGTTTACATGGCTGTTCAAGCTAGTGGAACAGTTTTGTTCTCTCGATCAGGTATGACTATGATGACAATTTGATTTGAAGAAGTCTAAATAACTAGCTTTCAGGACTTGCCTTTAGGTATATGCACTATGGTAAGCAGTTGTCAACACTAACAGTTCCAGTGGCCAGAATGAGTCATGATATCTGTATTTATTTATGTTTCAAAAGCTCGACTGAGAATGAAGTTCATTAATTATAAAAAGCTTTTATGGTTTTAGTTCATATCATAACCCATTAGCCTGATGTGGTCACATTATCATTAATAACAGAGACATGCTGTGCCAAGCTAATCACTCCAACATTTTGTTTATAAGACATATTTTATTTAAGAATTCATTTGTAAGGCAAATAAAAAATGTGTATGTTGCGCAATAATCATACCCCGCAGCACATTCAAAACTAGTTATGTGCCCTTAATTTTTAATCCTTTATGCTGGGTTTAATATCCAAAATAGCATATTAATATTTAATGTTGCATTCACAAGGGATCCGTTCTGGTCTGTTGCATTTTGTGTGAAAGCCATGCAGCGAGCTCTAGTTTCAAAAAGTTGAGCTCAACTGGCTAAAATAGCTTGCTGGTCAAAATTAAGGGGCAAAACGTCCTTAGAGGCGTATTGATCGTCTCATTCACGCAATGAATATTTACAGGGACATTCCTCAACAGTTGCCAGCGGTGCCTGACCTTCAAAACTTCGGAAATTCTCCCCCTTTTTCTTAACATCCTACAAGTGCGTAGGAGGAAATCCATCAATAAAACTTATGAATGACCTTTTGAGAGCTTAATATCCAGCTTTACTCATGGTGAAACGTCAGCAGGTGAAACTCTGACAGGTGAGTGTTTCTTGCCGTAGACAGCCAAGGCACGCTGGGCATTAAAATGTCAGAATACCACTGTTCCCAATTATTATTCAGTAGAGGAGTGCACAAGAGTCCAGAAAGAAGCTAGCCACCAGGATGTGACAGTCTTTGAATTTTACACCAGTCCAATAAGAGGGCTAGAGCCTTTGAGTTTAAAATTTTTTTGCAATAATAATTCAGCGCCTGTACTGCTCACAAAACCTGATCAAATACATTTAGAAGCCTTTGACCTGCTTTAGAATTCACTTTGTTAAAACAATGTTCTGAAAGCCTGTTTTCTTGGATTTGACTAATTTGTAAGAACTAAAACAACCCACCAGTTAGCACAAGAAAAAAAGAAGAAATAACAATATTGAAAAATATTACATTTTTTCTCCTAAATAGTTATGGTTTGTCTGTCAACCTGTCCAGAAGGTTGAAAAAAAATGAATACCATTCATAAATCATGTTCACAATAACTAGAAGCTGTTTATGCTGTGGTCAGGCACTGAGTGGTTGGAAATCCACCCACTTTGGTTTAGGAGAGCTACCCCAAGGACTTTTATTACTGCATGCTACCATATTCTGATGTTAGCAGCTGGTTGTTACAATCTTTCAGCTCTGGCTAAAGGTAGACTTAACTTCCATTGAGTTTTGGAGATATATTTAGTGTTATTTAATGCTGCATTGATCGTGTTTTGAATAGACACGCTGGTTGTGGTAGGAGTAAGTTGGTCTTGTGCTCTTTATGTCTAGGTGGATGTGACTGAAGATGATAACACATGCTGTCCAGCTGTTTTGTTATGTATTTTCATATCTCATACACTTGGCTTGTGACTCACACAAACTTAAGTTCAACAGGATAAAAGTTCTCCACAAGGGAGAGCTAGTAGCGGTCAAGTAGAGTTATGAAAGCTATCAACGTTATGATATAAGGAACACTGATTTCACAAGCAAGATTCTGGATGGCCACAGGCAAAGAAGCAGCAGGGAAGCCATGGAAGACTGTAACTTAGTATCAGAGAAACTGTAAGAATAGTGCAAGACAGCTGAGCCCAGAAAAAAGTCTTGAACACTTAACTACCTCAAATGTCAAACTTTCACTTTACCTAAAGAGTGCTGAGCTAAAAATCCTGCTGAGTCACCTCTGAAGCCATTGTAAATGATTCAATACACACACATATAAAACACAAGTTGAATTCTATATTGATGTTGATTTAAACTTAAAAATCAGTATGTGAATGAGTATGTAAACATAAACAATCATTATGCTGCTTAGCAACCATTGCATAGTGTTAACAAATTATACTAATTCTGTGTGTGTTTTTCATGAAATGGCTTTGCAAAACTTTGCAATTTGAATGATAATTGTGGTGTGTGCAGGTCATTATATAGCTGTGTTTTGTGGTCTGCTTATTCTCCACAAGGGGAAGCTATAAAGACAAAAATGAAAAATAAAAAATAAACTTGTATCAACACCTGACTAATTACAATTTGTATGTATATAAAGTAAAATTGCATTTTTGTTCTTATAAATTCTGTGTATACTGTTACTTCATAAATCATCAAAAATAATCAATAGATTATTACTAAAACAATCAATAGAAACAGCCCTATTAGTCATATTGTATGCTGTTTTGTAAAAGTTCTATGTCGTGCCTGACAATCTTAAACATGCTGCATTAACTTACAGTTGGTCTGTATTGCTAAACTATCAGAAACAGAAGAAATCTTAGCAATTTTCTAAAGTGCTTTAGCTACATATCCATAACCATCAATCATCATTAACCAACCATACGACAGCTATCATATCAGCATGCAGGCAGACACCTCTAGAGCTCTGTTTCTGAGTGCGCTGTGTTAATGGGTGGGACATGAAGAAGGCCTGTCTGAGGCACTGGAGTAGATGATAGCAGAAACTTGTTTAACTAAATGCGTCTTTTCAGAGCACACTTTTAGAGTGAGGAGCCCACAGAGAGAAACACAGCAGAAGTGTCAGAGAGAAGCACTCAGTGCAAGGATTTGTTTCCGACTGATCAAAAGACTGTGGGGTCACTCAGCGTTTCTAATATTAGAGTTCCTAAATATACTGTCTAGCTGTCATTAAGGCCTTGGTTATTAAAGTGCATAAAAGAAGTATGGAAGCTTCCGTTGTTTTTTTTTTTTTCCGGTTTCAGGTAGAGTGAATTATTCATGGTTGACTTGAGCTCAATCCAAACACAGCAGAGACAGCATGCCAACACTAACATTAAAGACCTGACAGACATCCTGTCCTTTTCTCTTTTTTTTCACTCCTCCAACATAACTATAAGTTTGAAAAAAGGGTTCGAGGTGATGCCAGTTTCAGATGTAGTACAAAAATATCACTTGAGATCATCACAACATGCAACAGATACTGAAGAAGCCACTGAGACAGTGGTACAGGAACACATTGTGCTCGGGGAGACATCAGAGGTTCACCTGCGGTATTTTTAGGAGCCTGCATTAGGAATATGTAGATACATTTACATACAGATTACAGCACAATATCCTGTTGCTAAGGGTAGTAATCAGAGGGTAAAAATGGTCCTCATATTTAACATGTTTGCCCCTAAAAGTCCAGAGGCAAAAAAAAAAAAAATAATACGGTGGGCAACATGTACCACTACATTATACAAGAAACTGCTGCAAACAACAGTGTCTTAGGAGCGTTTCTGTGTTATTTTTTCCAGTAAAACAGAAAGAAAGTTGTAAATATCGCAGTAACTATTCTAAAAAAATCAAAATGTTTACATATATACATCATACTCACACACATACAAAATCATGGGAAGGACATTGTGAGCCATTCCTTATTTGTAATCTTGCTGCTGTTTGATATTAAATGGCATTTTGTATTGCAACAGCATTTTGATTAAGTTAAACTGTCTGAATATTTTGCAAGTTACCCACTGCACAAAATAAAACATCTGTTTTCTTTCACAGATTCTCTCAGGCAGATTTAAACACTATTCTTATTATCACTATTCTAAATTCCACAATATTACAAACAGCAGCAGATATATTACATGGGCTTCCATTTCTTCCTTTCTTATTTTGCTTTCCAATCTGTGTGTGGCCTCAGGTGGCAATGCAGGCCATCTATGATAGACATAGTCTGTTGTTACAAGCAAAACAATTTCTATTTGATTGTGATGCATCCAGTACTACAGATTCATCAAAGTTAAATTTGTTGAACAGAGTTTTAGGGACCTAAAAATGATATTTAAAATGCAACTGATCTGAGTCGTTTGTATTTATTTGCTTAGAAAAAATACTATTAATATTAGAATAAATACAAAAAACCAGTGCAAAAGTAGTGCTTTACTGAATGTCAGTGTGTTCACTTGACCATTTCTCAAGATGGTCTAGTATTACTCGCTATCTTCCATTATCTTTTCTGGCTCAGCGATTCCTCAGTAAACTGAATCAGGTGTGCTGAAACTGGCTGGCGGCACTGAAAAAAGTCTGAAACTAAACCTGTTCACAACATCTTAGAAAACAAGAAGTCTGTGTTACTTTATACTGCATTCCAGTTAATTTGTATTTGTTCTGATGTTACATGGTGTTTCTACAAGCAGCAACAGAACATCACTGTGACATTTGGTACTTTGTAGCAAATTTCAAACCTCAATATTCAGGAAAAGCTAGTGAAAAATGTCTCATTCAAAAAACAAATGTCACGTTATGTAAATTGAGCTGATGTGATCATTTCAACATGAAGTTTAACGTGATGACTGTACAGAATACATAGTTCTGTAGTCCTCTAAACATCTTGTTCAGCTTTCAGCACTTACCTGAACCTCCAGCTCATAGCTGTCTTTCATAAATGTTTGCGGCATTTAACTGACAACATAGCCTACAGCATGCAGCTGACAGAGCATAATTAGGCTGCAAAAACACCCTGCTTTTGTGCCAACTGCTGTTTGAAATTATAGCCCAGTTCAGGCTCTCTAGCTCCAAGCCTGGGGAGTTAGAGCACTGCAAAACTTTACTGTTTTCCATGTTCTGAAACGCCCGATTGCACTAATGAAGGGCTGATCATTAGTTGATGCGGTAAATCAGGTGTGTCGGAGCAGGCAAAACACTTAAGGGCTATTGCTTTGGCTTTTCAAGACTGATGCTGCATTTGCACTGCAACACATATGCAAAATACATGCACAGATAGATACTGTCAAATATGCCTAAGATAAGATAAGATAAGATAAGAAAGAACTTTATTTATCCCGAGGGAAATTCTTTTGTCATGAACATGCTCAGTGCAACAAGAGGAATAAAGATAAGACAACAAAGAGTTTAAAAAAGACAATAACAGTAGTAATAGTGCAAACGGAATAACAAAATAACTATAACAAAATAACTATAATAGATATAATATAAGAACAGATTAGCAGTGCAAGTGGTTATGAAAAGTGACTTAGTGTCTGTGCTAAGCCAACTTAAGGACTAACAGTGACCTCCTCTTCTGACTGGCTCTGTCTCAAACTAAGTCACATTTGAAACCGTTCTTAAATACCTGATATGCACACATACTGCTGCACACTCTAGGTTATTTTACATTATTAAAAAGACATTGTTCACATTCTTTAACTGTTACATTTCTCGCCTCATCATAATGAACTGTGTCACGTGGCAGGACATTTGTTTATTGTGAGTAAAACTCGTAATACATTAAACTGTCTATTGAGCATTGGTGTATTTTATCATTGGTGTATTTTATCACGCTGTATTTTCTATGCTGTTTAATGAAAGTAATAAGACACCTTATCATGGTAAAATCAATGTAATGCCTGACCGTATTGATTTCTGCATCATTGAAATCTTGAGAACAACAAACTATACTTCATGTCATACTACATTCCATTGTCTGTGTATATCAAGATATACAAGGCTTTCTTATACATGGTAGTTAAATGTAACCATGGAAGCTACACCCTCAGGTCTACTTGAGCTGCTGTTTTCCAGGTTGTTAGCACTTGGGACTCGATCAAAAAAAAGAAGGGATTTGGAACAGGGAAAAAAGCGTTCTCTTGTGAGCAAACTACATCTATAAAAGACTGACACCTGGTTTGTGTATGCCGTAAGAGCACATTCCCCTCTGGCCCTGGAGCCGGTGCCTGAAAACTCAGAAAGTGCTGAGACATGCCAGTTCAATTATTCTGTGGTTGTTCTGTTTCCTTTGCTGCAACTCCAAAGATGTCAGCATGGGGAAGTCGACTCTGATTGCCGCTGGAATTCTGTTAAGCCCATAAATGGAATCTACCATAAAAGACCACCAATTACGCTCCCAAAGCAAACCACATGTTCAGCATTTAACCAGGGCTTCAGGACATGGACAAAACACAGTGCAGCACTACAGAACGCCTCGGATATTTCCATGTGATTTAATAAAAGATGGTACTGTGTGATTGACAGATATATGCAAGTACAGTTTGTCTGAACATCTATGATTGGTTAGTCTTCTAATGGAACGGGATGGCTGGAGTGTATGATGGCCATTAGTGTGTTCTCTGAGTGTTCCTATGCATTTATATCTAAATGTTTTGCAGAGGCAAATGCAGTCCAGGTAACCAGTTGCAAATCGCTGCTAATTGCATGCTACAGTATATTTCATATACTTAAACAGATTTAATTAACATAATAGAATATTTATGTTATATCTATAGTATTCACCGTATGCCAGGCCCTGGTGACCCTGATTAAGAATAAGTGGCTAGGTTCTTCGCGTGGGTTGTTTACCTTATTAAAATGGTGCTATTTCTCGAGGTCACAAGAGGATGGCTAAAACAGTATGGGTGTGAATTCTGTGACTTACAATAAACGAAAAACATTTAAGACACTTATTTTCCTGGTCCAAAAATAGGTTTAATCTTAAATCTTTAATCTCTGCCTGACTGCTATGAAAATCTGCAAGTGATGTTGCCATGGGAATATAAGAAGACGACCAAAAGCACATTGTACTTGGACCTGCTTAACAACCTGTTACTGCTCTCCTCTACTGCTGTGTGTTTTGCTCCGCGTTTCTGTTTCTCCACGTTTTGCCCCTTTCCGGCCACCTTAGTCGTGACGTCATAGACTCTTAATTCAACACATATTTTAAAGGTGACTCGACTGTCCCCTCTCTCTGACCATACATTACAGAGCTGACTTGACCACAAAAATCAATTATTTAAATGATCATTACTCTGTCCCTGATCAACTGAGCAAAAATCTGAATAACAACATACTGCATCGGATATTAAAAAACGTTTTAACGTTGGAACCACGCCAACATTTCAAAAACTGTAGGAGGAGAAGAGGTATAAAGGAAAATTTATGCCTTTTTACAGGTATAAAAAGGAAAATAATAAAAATAAAACTTACTAAGAACAGTAGTGTTGCTTGTCATAAAGACTCATGCCAGAAAGAGTAGCGACAATAGACAGTTGTTGGAATAAGCCTTAATAAATACCTCTGTGGGTTAAAATCAGTTGTCATAAAAGGCATATGTAGATTTCATGTAGCACTTCACCCTACACTAACGTGTTACTGACAAAACTACATGTTCAAAAAGACAAAAAGGCCTTCATCTGAGACAAGCACAGTTTAAGAAAGCAAGGATTTCAGTCAGTGAAATCTTAATTTCTCCACTGCCATTCAGCATGCACCTGTAGGTCATAATCTCTCATGAGAACTTACACTGGTGCTTACACTCAAGCTTGACATAAGTTGTAAGGTGACACCTTTATACCCTTGTATGGGAGCAGTGACGTTTGATCATTGATGCCTGGTCATTGTAGAGCATTTACTATGTCACTAATCAATTATTCATTCTAACATGAGAAGGTGCTCATAGTTATAAATTGTGCTGTTAGAGGAGCTTCATTCAAGCATTATGTGCACCAAATATGCAGCCCCGGGCTGGAGGATTGCATGTATGAAGGGTGAGGATGTCATATCCCATTACTACAGCGCCGCTCAGAAGGCTGCGGGATTGGATGGGGATTTACATCTTTAAACAGGTGGTCCCCATGGTTGTTAAAAACCAGACAGGGAGCAGCAAGGGGAGACATGATTTCTGCAGCGAGCCTTCTAACCTCTTTAATATTAAGAGCCTGTCAAAATTAAAGTCTAGCACATCAAAAGCCTGTCATTAAGGCTCATAGCTCCAGTGTCAAATTATCAGCGTCATAATACGCCTTGAGGAATTCCATCTGACAAAAGGGGATAATTTTAGGCATTCTGAGCTCGCTTCCAGCGAGCAGGGTTTATTCCTGAGCACTAAATGCAACAGGGGGGTCTAGCAGACAGGGACACAGGTGGCAATAACTGGGGGTTCAGGATTTCATCAGGCACGATAATTCTGCCATTATAGATGGATTACTGACCCACACTAATGCCCCACAACCAGAGGTGTGTTTTTTGCATTAACAATATTTTTTGCATCTCTCAGCATTATGCACAGTCTAGTTACCTTTGTCAGGATATTTAGATTTAGATTGGCCATGGACAAACTGCAGACCTCAGCACTAGCGTCTTCTATTACGTCTGCGTATGAGGAAATGGAATTACTGTACCTCAGACTGCACAAGGGTGGCCGTATTTCTCAGTGCACACTTCATCAATTTAGATCATATGTAAATTCAGTCCAGTAATTCACTTGTTAATCTGCATTAAACTGAATGAGTTACATTTATACCGGTCCAAGATATTTACTAGGGAGGAACTGATCCAACATACTAAGTACTGATCTGATACCAGTGCTCTGCTGAGGTCCTCAATTGTTAAAGTAGTAAAGTACTTAAACATAGCTATTCAGTAGATGCCAATGTATCATTATAAGGACGGTCATGCACAAAAAGACGTATTGCACAAATTATTATATCATATCTACACTTCAACAAGGACTCATTGGCATTAAAGGGAAGAATTGTTTTTATGAAGCGCCAAAAGCTATGTTCAGTGCCCCATGTGGAGATGTTTTGGTTTGTTTAACCTGAGTAAGTGAGTATGTGAGTGTGTGACTAAGTAAGTGAGTTATAAGCTATGACTTTAGGTTAAACTAACTAACCATTTTTACAGTGTAGAGAGTCATACATTTGTACTGTTAACAAAGTTTTCTGTTCTGTTTAACAAAGCCAGTATCAGTGTACCAAATCAGTACACCACCAATATTTACCATCACTGAAGAGCATCAATATTCCAAAAGAATGGGCAGCTAATGACTAACATTTATTTAACCATGTAATGCTTATTTACGAGAGAGGCATTACTAAAATCAAAAGAGTCTTGGCCAGTGACCTAGATTGTGTTGTTTAAACGCTTTTGATTAAGAGCACAGCAAGCCCCTGTTATGATGGTCTACTTCTCTGAGTTTACCGGCCTGTTACCACTGACCTCCACCGCAGGCTACATCCACAAACACATCCCTCTATTTATTAGCATCCAAAATTTATTGGACCAGAGTAGCACGCTCAATATGTTAATAAAACACCCTAAAAGCTTGCCTGGAGGATATCCAGTGATAAACCGTTGGCATTTGAGGCCACAAAATGCAGCAGTGATTGTTTTTTTTTGTGTATATTGTATTCTGTGGCTTTCTTTGCTTTTCGCTTGGCTGCATTATAGAAAAAACAACAGAAATACCATAAGATTTAAAAATAAGATTGCTTTCAGAATAAAAAAGGCACAAAATAATGTGGTGGAGTGCACTCTGGGGTCCGTGACATGCATTGATGGTAATGCCTCCTAATACCGACGCTATGAGTTGTCATCCAGGTCGAGTAGACATTTCAAAATGCAACGCCTTGACTGAGCTACCTGCGCAGCAGCGTTGTCATGCTGATTTCATGCTTTGACGCCATGGACTGACCAACTCTGCCTCAGGCAACAGTGCACTGAGCATACACAGTGGAGCATTTCTGAAAACTTTGTAAAATACTGGGATACTTATCCAACTTGAAGATCCTAATAATATTCACTCCTATTTCAGGCCTTCTTGGTGCAGAATAGTCATGATTATTCAATTAAATGGTACTTTCTCAATGAATCTGGAGTAATTAGTTGGATGATGATAATTGGTCTCTCTTACAGTTAGAAACAAAGCCTGCTGGACACACCAATTTGGAAAAATGTACATATACATATACATATATATGCGCACGCACACACACACACGCACACACGCACACACTCAGATGGACAAAGATGTGATCCATTAACCAAATGAACTTAAAGACTTCTTCTCTGACATTAAAAATTATTCCTCAACGACGAAGCAGCAGTCTGATTTAAACCATGCGCCTGTGGAAAAGGATTTATAACGCTTTACAGCACACTGTAATGTTCACGTCTGGGGCCACAGTATGATGCAAATACAGATTAACAGGCAAGAAAGTGAAAGCATCCATCATGCAATTAGTAGTGGAAATAAAAAATAACAGTAGAACAACAAATAATTTCGGAGTGCTTTTTACATCACCAAGCATACATTACTAGATGACTGTAACTCTGACATTTGCAGAAGCAACATTTTTAAAGGTCCCTTAATTTGAGCTTCAAATGAGGTATTTGTTCCTAACAATGATTTTTTTTCCCTCTGTGCAGAACTGCAAGCCCTCATTTTTCAACTGCTTTTGTAAGAGAAATCAGGTTGGCAAGGAGAAGAAAGGATTATTTGCACATCTGAATGCTTATACTGTACAATCTGTACTGTCACACAAAAAAAACTGCATACCATGAAGCACCTTTTTAGGGTTCAGTGGAAATCAGCTTAAAAAATGACCCTCAACAGGCAATGAAAAAGACACCCCAGTGTGTGTTACAATGACATTTACAGCTAGGGAGGAAAACAATATAATCTGATGAGTCATCTGTCACTCATTTTTCTGGTATTTTTTCCACAAACCATACTTGTTCGTGTTAGAGGTGCACATGGCTTATATTTGTCATATTTTGTGTATTAAAGCACAAGTAACATCTCCTCAGTCTTAAATATACTGTGAACAACTTCACCACCACAATGCCCAAAAGCTAACAAAATGTTTTATTCTAAAGCATCTTACTTCAATCACAAACAGTCAACTTATTAAAAACTAAAAAACTCTGAGACAATCAGCTGGTAAAAATGAGCTAAAAACAATTCAATTAAAGTTATAAAGGGCTTACAATCAGTCAGGTACTGATTACTATGTAGTTACTATGTAGTTACTATACACTGGCTCTTGTTCACATGCTCTTCAAAATTGATAAAAATCTGTCTTTTTGTGATGCATACAATTGTTCAAAGTTCTAAAATTACACACAATATACGCTGAGAATTGTACAGTGACGTAATGTATCAAAAATAATGATAACATATTGTCTTACTGTCCTCCCTGCACAAACAGGGAACAAGGACACACTCTTGGCTGCATCACTCTTGCACAAGGCTTTATATAAATACAGATTCTGGTGATGGTAGTCAATATGGCAGGCGTCAAGGCAAACTCCAGTTCAAGCTACATACTAGCACATAAACGTGCTTCTCATTCAGGCCACACTCAGGAGTAGATCTACACTCCACATTTTAGCACTTTAGGCTATTTGCCATTCCACCTCAGTGGGCTTGGCAATTTGCATCCAACCAAAATGTACATGATGCAGGTGCTGTCATTTCTGCCTCCCTATTAAACAGTGCTAAGACAAAAAAAAAAAAGACAGACTGCTTATTTCAGGATGGTCATGGCTAATGCACATTATAATTGGCCTGAACATAGGACAATAAATCTTGATATGTTTACAGCAAGGACACATACATACAGACTCCTAAGCCCTGCGATGCGGCAGAGAATCGGGGCATGAATACTGCCAGGCTCATTTGCATCTAGTTAGTGTATTTTTTTAATCGAAGGACGTGAGAATAGGGTCTGTTTGGACAGAAAGACTACGGAAATGTTGCTTTAATGCCTGACGAACATCCAGACTTATTCAGGGCTTCATTGTTTAAAACATACTTTAAATTATGGCATTCTCACAGATGGCATAAATTTGAAAATTATTATTTCGCTCACCTCACCTAGATTTCCATACTCGTGCAAGTGAATACAGGCACACACGCACACACACACACACACGCACACTCTCACGCACGACACAAGCTTAAACAGCAAACACCCAAGAGATTAGGCACAGGCAACAAGCACAAGTGCGCACACACATCAAAAGACCCATGCAAGGAACCACCCACATCATACATGACACCACACAAACATCAACAGAAACCAGGGGCGTATTGCCATGGTTGTCTAGGCCTTTAAATAAATTAAATGTGGGATAAAATGTATATTACTCATGCCTGACAGAGCCTTTGCTTCACTTGACAACAGACGTTAGGAACAAATAGTGTGTATCAGTGATACAGATTGACAAAATGAATAAGAGCTATGAATAATTATAATGCCCTCTGCACATCATACCATGGAGCTCAGTAATGCTTAAATACTTCTCCTCAGGCTCGAGCTTGAACTGGAGAAACATTCCCTGCCACTGTACTTGATGTATTTCAGCCTGTAATATCTGTGCCCAGGAGGCCAGTATAATAATATTATTATTATTATTATTATTATTATTATTATTATTATTATTATTATTATTATTATTATTAA
>JBBPCZ010000148.1:13013095-13023644 GCA_037974445.1 Brycinus macrolepidotus | reverse complement strand
TATTTTAAATGTCTTTGAGAAGCTCTGTGGCTACATGTGTGGTTTGTGGTCATCACTAGAACCAAGCAAAGCCAAATTAATGACTGGTTTGTGTTTTGATCACAAACCGATCAAGACATCAAGGTGTTCCTGCTCTAGATGCTCACTGATATAATGGTTCTACCAATAAACACAGCGGAATTGCTTTGTCACAAAACAAGTGTGTTGTCGTATTTTCTCTCTCTCTTTCTTAGAAGCACGACAGAATTTAAAGTAAAATAAAGTAAAGTGGCCCCTTATAGTCACACCACAGCACAGCACACAGTGTGAAATTCTTTCTCTGCTTTTAACCCATTCACCAAGTCAGGCAGTGGGCTGCCACCAACGAGGGGCGCCCAGGGAGCAGTGTGTGGGGACGGTACCTTACTCAAGGGTACCTCAGTGGTGTCACTAGCAGTCCAGAGATTCGAACCCACAACCTTCTGATCTCAGGGCGACCTCCCTAACCACTAGGCCACCAGCTGCCCCGAAAGCAAAGGCTGTCCATTGGCTGGGAAATGAACACGGGCCTCCCAAGTGCGTGTCACATACAGTACATATGTGGGATACAAGACCAAGTAATATCAGCTGGGACATATTCTTAACTACTTCATTCTTTTGTTGTTTTTAAAATATTGTAGTGAGTTAAAATAGAATAGATAGGGTGGAGGAATGCATTTACATTTACAAACATGGATCAAATATTTACCCATAACAATAATTATGTTAACCGTCATAGAAATATCATGGGTAGGTCATCTAGATATAAGATATAATTTATATAAGATCTAACCAGTCATATTTGGCTGCATGACCTCCCAAGGCCTGCAACATACAAGCATACTGCTGTGTGAACATCCCATCTCTGCTAGGACTACTGAAGCATGATGGCACAGACTCTTCAGGCTCTGCTTACAATTTACGTACTTGTCTATGGCCCTCACTGAAACCCATCCAGCCTCATGTCCAGCAGCCACGGCCCCCTGAACTTCTTAGGCTATAATAGCCTCTTGTTAAGAATTCCCCAGAGCAAGTTAAAATATTCCATTTGTATTGACCTCCCATCCTTGTATGGCAGAGGGATGCAGTAAGACAACATTACCTCATTCTAGCACAGTTTTAGTGTGCACCCACATTTTTGTTGTTGACAAATGCAGGATTCAGTACACCTGTGCTGTGTTCAGAATGGCTCTGCTGGTTCTGTTTACATTTTGCCAGAGGTTATGCACATATTTCACACAAAGTACCATGGGTTGCAGAAGTATTGTGGATGGGCTGTAAGTTGGACTTAAAATAGGCTGACATTAAATGAAATAAAAGGTTTTTACCATTTTGCTGCTCAATCCTGACATTTACATCTAAAATGGTGTTTTTTTCCTAACTTGTTATAACACTTCTGGACATCAGGGAGTATTGGACACCAAATAAAAGAGCAACTGCATATCAGCCATTATAGGAGTTTCGCAGTGCATAGAAAATTGATGTCTCATGTTTGAATAATGGTATCACAATGTTACATTTTTAAACATGAAGCTTCCTGAATGGTTCTTGTTTTGAATTTATGAAGTACATTCACAGTCAGTCTTTTAAAAAGGTTCTTCACACCCACACATCTCCTTATAAATTGTTCTTTAAAGAACCGTCCATAGAACAGTACTTTAGGGAACTAAACAAGTCCTATGGTGGTTCCTCTTATTTTTGCTAGTCACTGTGGTTACTTTTCTTTTTTTCCACCTGTTAACTGCATGGAAACCCTACTGGACAAGCATAAACAAATCCCATGCAAAAAACTTGCATAATTGTTCATGGTAATATAAATGCAGTCACCTTTAATATTGTATAAGAATATGAAAATAGCATTAAATGGACACCAAAAAGCCTAACATTCGTTCTTTAAATAATTACTCAAGTGCCCTCTCAAGCAATCGCCCACACATTCTAAAGCAGTGGCGGCATTTTCTTGAACAGCTGTCTCTTCCCATCATGGCAGCACATGGAATTTCAGTAGAGAGCTTAACGCTGTGCCCCTGGCTCTTTCTGCCACACTGTCCAAGAGGACTCAACTCCAGCAGAGCCACCGCCAGAGAAAAACAAACAGCCAGTCCCCAGGGAGACAGAAGCAAAGGAACGGTCAGAGAACAGCTCCAGTCAACAGCGGAGAGAAACCAGCAGGTTTTCCAGGCCTCGTGACTGTATGAAAACATGCTGTTTCACAAGACATTGTAATCCAAATCCGGCTCTCATAAAGCTAGAAGATGATACTGCAACGTACGACCGCACTTCCTGCGCATGAGTTATGCTCCTGTTGGTGAAGGGAGAAAAAAGACATCTAATGGAGATTCTCTTTTCATTACGACAATTATGTCTCCACTGCGGGTGAGGAAGGATTTCTCTATCCATCCTTGGCTGCAAATTCTTCTCTCAGCACCCAGCTTGAGGTAAAAGTTGGATCATGTCTTGTGGTGATTTGTTGCACTTTTTCCCTCTAATATTTGTCCCTAGATAAGCAATTACAACTACAGCCCCTTGCCAGGCAGGTATGGCAGAGTAAAAAATGAAAAGTAAGTAGCAGAAATGTGGAAAAAAAGAGGCCTTCCAGGCACACTTTCAGTCACACTTTATTGTTGAGACAGATGACACCACAAGCCAGGAGATTGGAGATGGAAAAAAATGAAGGAGGCACTTGGAGTAAAGAAAAAAAGAAGAAAAAAAACAACTCTGGCCTGTGTAGTGAAATTGGTATTTTGGAGATGAGAACCAAAAGATGATTCATATTACTACCTCCAGCTAATGCCCTGGAAAAAAAGGAGGCCAATTCACACTTTATGCTCCAGTGCTCTGGTTGACAATTGATCATCCTCTGCCAACCTTTGGTTTGTTTGTAATGGCTTTTGAAATGACCTAATTTAGAGAAAATGTTCCTCTGCTGCACTTTCCTGCTTCACATCAATGTTTCACTGATAGCAAGAGATAACGGCAGATGTCAAAGGTTGGCTTTCTGGGAGGCATAAAAAAACAGAACTGACAGTCTTATATAATTTAGTACTGGCACCTCGTGTGTGTGCTTTCATATTGACCCGGGCACAGCTACGGTGTATTATCGAGTACACAACCAGCATCACACACTCCCCTCGTCTATTCTTATCCATCATGGCTAAAACCAAAGCTTTACACACTTTGATCATCTGCCTTGTGAGATCACAGCGACCAAAGGTAAGATTGCTTTTGTAAATTAACCTGAACAAAAGATGAAAGAAAAAGAAGGGGAAAAAAAAAGAATATGATTATGTTCCCTCCCCTCACCCCAAGCAGCAATAGGGTTCGGTGACTGCTTTCATAAACTTTGATGAAATTCTGACCCCGCCGCTTTAATGTCATCAGCGGAACCTAAAGATCAGCCTGCAGCTCAATTGTGTATTGATCGCGGGCCTAATCTGGTATGGATGGGCTGCGCTGGCGGGTCCGGACTAAGAGCGACAGACTGCACACTAATGTGCCCCACCATCGGCTGCCCACCTCCACTGCAGTGCCACTTCCTTTGATTCTCATCAAAAAGGGAACGTGTCTGCCTTTTTGATCAAGCCCTTGCAAGGATGCCTCGGCTCATTCCTCTAACTAATTGTTGGAGGATTTTTGCACTCTGTGTAGGTATAATTAATCAACTCGAGCAATTAATTATCAAGAGCCCCAAACAGCGGAATGTTTCCTGATTAAAAGGATAGTGTATCGTTTTGACAAAATGGAAATGTCCTGTATACATATGCAAATACTTTGCTAGCCATGTTTAAAAAGAAACTAAAAATGCATATTTAGACTATATTAAGCATTTCAAAGAGCAATCAAGACCTTCACACGTGTGGTTTGCCTGCACACTGCTGTAGATTCCTGTTTAATTTTTAAGACCAATTTAGCCCTAATCATGATTTGCTGATTGCAGTAGTTTTTAGGAATGCAACAAAACACAACAGTCAGCCATAACAAAACCACCTGCCTAATATTCTGTAGGTCCCCTTAATGCCTCCAAAACAGCTTTGACCCATTGAAGCATGGACTCCACAAGACCTCTCAAAGTGTGACATCTGAAAGAGGATTTTAGCAAAAGATCCTGAAAGTCCTGTAAGTTGTGAGGTGGGGCCTCCATAGATCAGACTAGTTTGCCCAGCACATACTACAGATGCTCAATTGGATTGAGATCTAAGGAATTTGGAGGCCAAGTCAACACCAAGAACTCCATACCATGTCCCTGAAACCATTCCTGAACAATTTTTGCAGTGTGGCAGGATGCATTATTTAGAAAGAAAAAAAAAACAGTTGCCACGAAGGGGTGTACTTTGTCTGCAAAAATGTTTAGATGGTACGTGTCTTCCTCGGGTAGGTGAGGCACATGCAAGAAAAATAGGCAAGCATAAATATCCGAGTGACTTTCACAAGGGCCAGTCTCTGATGTCTTGACAACTGTGTCAGAGCATCTCCAAAACATCAGATCTCAAACGTCAGAGGTAATCCACATGATGTAAAAGAAAACATGATTCATCAGACCAGGTCTCCTTCATCCATGGTCCAGTCCTGATGATCACATGCCTACTACAGGCCCTTTTGGCAGTGGACAGGAGTCAACATGGGCACTCTAACCGGTCTAATCTTTCTATCATAGCCAGTATTAATTTTTTCAACAATTTGTGCTACATTATTTCAGACCAGACGAGCTAGTCTTTGCTACCTGCACGCATAAATGGGATTTTATTGGAACACTTTTGGTAGGTACTAAGCACTGCATACTGGGAACACCACGTAAGATCTGACGTTTTGGAGATGCTCTGATGCTGTTGTCAAGATATCAGAAACTGTCCCTCGTTAAAATCACTCAGATCTTCATGCTTGCCTATATTTCCTGCTTCCAACACATCAGCTTCAAGGAATGACTGTTCTCTTGCTGCCTAATATTTTCCAACCCTTGACAGGTGACACTGTAATGAGATCAATGAAATTCACTTTACCTGTCAGAAGTTTTAATGTTATAGTTAATCAATGTATAAAAGCAATACAAACAACGCAGCTAACATAACACTTTACATAATGATCTATAGTTCTGGGGTGGGTGTGGCATGATTTGATGACTGCTGATTTAATGAAAGGATGATACCACACCAACATCCTGAAACACTGGTCTTTCTCCATTACAGCCATAACAGCTTCTTTGTCTGGTATTAGGAGCATGGGCCTAATATTGTCATTACAGTCTACCAAACACACAACAGGATCACTGAATACATCATGAATGCATCTTTCATAACATCTTTACTATGATATCCAAGTAGTTTACTGCAAATGCAGGAAGACAGCAGGACTGCTTTCAGTGTGAATGAAGTTCTGTGGACTCTACATCTTTAAACATTAGACACAGTAGGTAAATATGTAGCTAGTTTTTTTTTAAAATAATTGTCTGTGGTAGTCACTTGCAGTTGGAATAAGCAGTTAAAAGTGTTTAAGTAAGTGGTGGGCAATATGGCCTTAAATGATTATAATAAACCTTGTCACAATGCACTTTTCTGATACTGTGAATGTTGACAGAAGAATAGCCAACCGCAAGTTTCTTTATAAAGAGGCCATAACCCCGGTCAAATTGGATTCACTACAAAAAAATGACTTAATCATGAAAAAATCCAATAATAAAATTAGTTTTTTAACATGGCACTGCTGATTCTTATGGTGTGTGCTGATAAAGTCTTATTACATTTTTCTATATTGCCCACCCTGATTCAACTGTTAGTGAATCATGATTGTATTCAATTTATACTGGATAATGGCTGATGTCAATGTTTGTAGACTACTGACTCAGAAATAAAAAGAAAGACAGACTATCTTTATTTTGTGGATAATACTGTCAGTGGTTCTATGACTATATGTCACAGGCCCAGCTATGGGAACTATGATCTCAAGACTTCTTATGATAAACTAGTCAGAGCATGCCAGCAGCTTTCTTACTCAAAGCATTAGTGTAAATGATTGCAATTCAAACAATTCACAATTGTAACCAACATATCAGTGGAACACTTCATTCAGTCAGGGTGAAACTACACTGAAGTGATTATTCCTTTTAAGCTTAATATGTGTCTAAAACAGCCTCCACTGATTTTACTCAATATTATTGTCAAGGCTTAACAGTCTCATAAAACATGGACAATTTCTTCATCCACTTGCCCTTTAAATGTCCCATTTGCTTGCTTCTTTCAATTAAAATGTTATAGACACAGTAATTTTGACAGAGAAGCAAATGCCTGAAAAGGTAGCTAGCTCAACATTTTGCTGGCTCAAAGTGTCCCTGCACGGCACACACAGTCCTGTGTTAGGTAAAGTTCCAGAGGTTATAAAATGTGTCTCTCTTTTCTCGGCAATTACCAGGGTAACGACAGACAAGCCCTGTCCCCACACTTGAGATCCAGTGACCCTGTCCGCTACTGTCAGCTGCTGCTGAGCTCGTTAAGTTGAACTCCAGTTTTGCTCTCAGGGACTGTAGACACCCTTGGTAAAAAAAAAGAAAAAAGAAAAAAGGATGATCCCCAAAACCGAGCATTAAAAGTAACTGATTTAGACAAGGTAACACAAATGATGTTTTTTGTGGCAAAGAGAGGTCATGGTATGGATCGAGGCACATCAGAAGGTGCGGAATGAAGTGTGAAAAGAATTCAGCATATGTGGTGATGGCATCTCCGCAAGCGGAGAGTACAGGAGGAAGTGGGGAGCCAGTGGTAGTGGTGCAGGTTGTTTATTCTGTTGTCATTTTTAATGAGTCCTCTGCTTTTGAGAGGAGATGGAAGAGTGTCAGAAACAACAGTGGGGAAGAGCAGCCTCAGTGCTTTACACTGTCCAATCTCTGCTTCCAACTGTCTGTCTTTTCCTGTCTGTGCTTGTCGCTTCATCTCCAGATAATGCAATTTCACCTCACACATTATCCAAAATAGCCACATAAAATCGGAACCAAATACAGCGCTGGCAAATATATTGTCTACACAGGTTTGCTGGAATTGATGTCAGAGTGACAGGTCAGATTTTTTATTTTAAAAAAAGCTAAATAAATACATTGTAAAATGGTTTGCTAGATTAACCTTAAAATTACTTTATCTGGTGACAAGCAATTAACTGGTTTTATTCAACTCAAACAAAGAATACACATTGAATGAAACAAAGCAAAAATGAAAAAAACGTAATATTTTACATCAATACAACTTCAAAAATCTTTTAGATCAACTTCTGTCCAGTTCCACATTTTAACCAGAGAAGTTCTCCCCAGGGTCTTATAGACCTAGACACAGACAAAGAAAAAACTATCCTCCTTCTGGAAGTCCTAGATACTTTTTTTATTTTTGGACTGACCTGAAGGCCTAGCTTTAACAGCCTTGATATGCTGCTGTTTGTGACAGTGAAGTATGTTTTTTTTCCCTTCTGTAAGTCACATTTTCATCTGGTTTACATTTATAACACTGTGGAAGAGTCTTTTTGATGTTATTAATACAAGAGTCTAATCAACAACAAGCTATGGAAGGTTTCTTTGAGCACTCAGCTAAAAGTACCAGCACTCAGAATGAACGGGTCCAATTTTTTTTTAATTATCATCTGGCTCTGTGATGCAGAGAGTGCATTTATATGCACTAAATAATCAAAAAATCAGTTTCTGGCAGTAATCTGTTCCACACATTCATAAGCACTTCAGTAAACTCTGATTAAACACGAGAGACTCTGTTATTTTACTTCTTTCTAAACAGTCAATGTGCACCTTTACTGTTCATGAGCAGCTCAATACTGACAAAGGAGCAGAACGCTGAAAGAAATGCAAACTTCTTACTGCAGTTTTCTTAATAACTTTGAGTCACTTTGCTGGTATTTATTTATTTGTAAGTTTATATGGCTTAACACAGAACAAAATGTCATTCATTGCCACTCAACGGTTGCAGTGTTAAAATGAGCCTTTATAGTGTTTACTGTTTATTAGGAACTCCAGTTTCATCAGGTTGTATGCACAGACATGTGCAAGAGTAAGCGTATACAGGTACTGAAAAACAATTTTGAGCTACAATTCCAGTTTATTCATCAGATTTCCTGAAATCCAACCCTGTCTTTAATCTGATGTTAGAAATTGGCGAATGCCATCTACAAGACCTTAGAATGATATGATGACTGCAGAACTCTGATGAAGATCTCATTACTGGTACACATTTTTTAAAAATACTGTGATATTAAATTATCAGGATGCCTTAATCTAATTATTATAATAATTATTATTCATTTTATTCAAAGGCGCCTTTCATGGACACCTTACAGACAAGAAACCCAGAGCATAAAATGAATAATACAAAACTAGCTAGACAAAACTAGCTATAAATAAACATAACACACAAGAGTGTAAGACTAGAAATGGGTGCAGTCTAGGGACCAGTGTAGATCAAAGAGAGTAAGCAAGGTCAAAGAGGTGAGTTTTAAGGAAGTTTTAAGTTGGAAGAGAGTCAATGCTGCAGATACCCTGAGAGAGGGAATTCCAGAGACAGGGGGCAACATAGCTGAAGAATCTAAATCCCACGGTGTACAAACGAGCAGAAGGCGTCGTGAGCAGATTGGAAAAGGAATATCTGCGGGATGATGTATAGATGTGTAAGAGATCAGAAAGTGGTGCCAGGTTAACCTCTTATAAACTGCAGGTTTATTATTTAATCCACAGCAACACACACCCACTGTTAGCACAAGTTTAGCAGAAGTGCACTGCTGCACTACAGGCAACAACCCCTGACTCATCATGCTCCGCTGTGTAGAAATGATTCACTCGAGAAGATTTGTACTGTATGACTGTCCTACGGAACTATTAAAGTCAGATAAAAGGGAACATTTTTACTTGAATTACTTTTGCTAGACCGCCTCTATAATGTGGTGTTAATGGCTACACTCCTGTTGACCCTAAGCAGTGAAAGATCCATTTAACTTACACTTCAGTATGTGAGCCACGTACAAAGTCATGGTAAATGACATTCTTTGGTTACAAGCATCTTAAAATCAGCAGCCTTAGTTAGTTCAGATGGTCAAATCAGTGTAAGAAATGTCTCATACTGTGTCACAGAAGAAAATGACTGAAACTGGGCTGTTGTCTGTGTGCAGGAAAGCATAAAGGCAATCAGGACCACGGACAGCGCTCAGGTCCTTCGCAAAGGAGGCCAGCACTGATGCTGCAGCTCAGCACCAGGATCTCTTGCTTTTGAGCATGGCAGATAAACTGATTCCTATTCCCCACAGAGGTTACAGGCAGCCAGCTCCAAAGATTAATGGCAGAGTCTACAAGGGGATGAAATGAAAGCCGGCCAAAAATATATACGTTTAAAAAGCAAAAGGAAAGGAAAGAGAGAAATGGCACTTCATCTTCACTTAGTGGGTGTGAGGGCTCTTATTGAGGGCCTCCTGTGAGGTCTGGAAGACTACAACCAAACAATTTAACCACGAAGACCCCACCAGGAGACTCAAATGGCTTTTTATTGCCAACTGGACAGCACAGTAAAATCTTTCACTTTTTTTTTCCTTCGCTGACAGTGGAACCCCTCTTTATAGCCTTTGGCAAACTCCATTTACTTTAATCAGCATTAACATCCTGGTGAGCCCATCACCGTCACTCGTACCTGCCATGCCTGAATCTTCTTTATCTCTTGAAATTGCACTCAAGCTGATCAACACATCACAGGGAAGTATATAAGTATGATGATCAACAGGCTTCTGAAGAAAAAAGACAGCCAACAGAGGAGAGGAAGGAAGCTCCTAGTGGGTGGATCTCACACACTGAGGGCCTCACATAACTCTGAGGCTTAGCAGGCGACATAAACTTTTCAAAATAACGGGGCCAAAAAAAGTTCTTTGGAGTAACACCATACAACAAAAACTTTCGGTTCTTCAAAGAATCTTTTCATGGAAGTATGCAAGCTCTGTGTTCTTTCATAGCTATTATTGCTAGGCTAGAGCAGTGTTAAGTGCTCTAGTGTTGTTTGTATGGAGCTCATGAGGAAAAATCCTTTCAATATCATGAGACACTGCAGCACATAACTATTTTTATTCCTACACTGGAAGGATGTTTCTCATTTTCAATCATATGTTTATACTGTGTGCATATAAAAGGTCACCGTGTTCAGAATAGATCCGTTTGAAGTTGTTAGGGCATACTGTTAGGGCATATGGGCATATGCATGACTGAAGTATAAGATTTTTTTTCATATTACTTTTCAAAAGATACAGTACAAAAATAATAATAATAAAAAGAATTTAGCTTCAGTAAAAATGACATGCTACTTAATTTTCAGTGTCAACAAAAAGAAAGCAAATAAAGGTGTGTTTTACAGAAAGCTTCAATTTAA
Organism: Brycinus macrolepidotus; assembly: GCA_037974445.1. Classification (NCBI taxonomy): domain Eukaryota; kingdom Metazoa; phylum Chordata; class Actinopteri; order Characiformes; family Alestidae; genus Brycinus; species Brycinus macrolepidotus. The sequence goes on along the minus strand of JBBPCZ010000148.1, from coordinate 13,013,244 downwards.
ATTAAAGCTAGTTTTCAATTCATTGTGTCCATGCTTTGCCCTTATTACACTTACATTCTTTAAACTTTATTTCTCTCTCTCTCTCTCTCTCTCTCTCTCTCTCTCTCTCTCTCTCCCACACACACCCACACACACACACACACACACAC
>JBBPCZ010000148.1:12970671-12993683 GCA_037974445.1 Brycinus macrolepidotus | reverse complement strand
AGCTGTTATAGCTGCAAAGGGGGACCAACTCCATATTAAAGTCTATGTATTTGAATGCAATATCATTAAAGTCCCTGTTGCTGTCATTGTAAGGCGTCCCAATACTTTTGTCCATATAGTGTATCTAGGTATTTCATTTCTTCACAACAGTAAGAGATATGCACCATCATGTTGACTGAAGAACAGTTTGTCCATTTCACTCTTTTTCAGAGAACATACCACAGGATGGTTTTTTTATTGACTGATGCTTCCAAGGTTAGTAAAGTCACAGAGTTAATGCTCAGTGATGAACTCATTGTAAGGCAATATTAAACACTACTGGAAGTGAGATCCTTTTCATGATCTTATATCCTGTCTCATTCAAGGGAACTGCCTTAGTTCACCAGGCAAATTTTATTCACATTCAATCTGCCTGCGGTTTTAGAGTTATAAAACCCCACTGCAGCTCAGTTCTATTTGCCCATCTAATATTCGCTTCTAACAGAAACGCTGTGACAAAATTGAGACTGGATAGTTAAGTATGCCATTTGCTTGTCTTTTACCTCACTGAGAATGTCCGGACTTTTTAAAAAATCTTCCAAACAGGGAAGGTGAGCCATGTTGACAGCAAAATCACTTTATGCAAGTCTGTGTAAGTCTTCAGATGCCAGTCCAAGTCAAGTCCCAAGTCTCTGAGGTACGAGTCAGAGTGAAGTCATGAGTCTCTGAGATACAAGTCAGAGTGAAATCCCCAGTCTCTGAGGTACGGGTCAGAGTGAAGTCATGAGTCTCTGAGGTACTTTACAGAGTGAAATCCCGAGTCTCTTTCGTACTATTCAGAGAGAAGTCCTGAGTCTTACTATTCAGAGTAGTCTTGTGTCTCTGAAGTATGATTCAGAGTGAGTGTTTAGTCAAAGTTAGGGTTCAGTCTGTTGTTAGGAATTAAATAAAACATGTATAAATAAGCTAAATCTTATTAATGCAGAATGCATAGCGATGCCAGTTTTGCAGCCTTAATTATGGCCTTCTGTCTATGGCAACCCTGTCTGTACAAATTTACTCACAAAACTATTCACTGGGGCAGCTAGTATACTACCCAAGTTATGGGCCAAGTTAAGGTATATTATGAAAGACTGTAATAAAAGAGTTATTATTTGAACCCATGCCAAACCTGAAACCAGTCAAGTCTGTGCTGAGCTGTAAGTCAGTCAACATGCAGCTCTAGTGTGACTCAAGTTCAAGTAACTGATTCAAGTCCCCATCTCTGACTGATAGTGAACTTCATTCGAAAAATATTAGCTAATGCATAGAAAGGTAGTCTAGCTGTGTATTCTGTAATGTAGACCTGAAGCAGATTGGTTCAGAGTCAGGCCTGCAGCGGCTGGAGAAGACAGGAGCTTTGCTAGGAAGACTAACGATCAGGGCAGGCAGGGAACACTGCTGCGTAGGCTGAATGAAGAGTGTGAATATATTGAGGTTAAGCGTGTATTCAGATATGCAACATCAACTTCTGTAGATAACTGGCCTCGTTTCAGGCTGACAAACAGAAAAAAGAGTAAATAAGAAATGCTGCTGACAGTCTCATCTTATAGCTTATGAAAAGTGTCAAAAACTCAATTAAAAGTCAGGAGTTGTGCTTAGTGCTTTTTGTCTCTTTTTTTAACAACCAGAATTTCATAAAACACTGGAAAGTAAGTGATTCTTCAGACAGGCACTGCAGCACTGTAGAGACTAAAAACCAGACAACAAAGCAGTCCAGGTATTTGCACTCTGTAACTGTTGTACTGTTTACTCCAATATAATGGCTTGCAAATCTTCAAAAACACCAAGCCAAACATGTTTGTAGAGAGCAGCCTCCAGAAAGAATATAGTTACGACATTAAAAGTTGGGGAAACCACTATCCATTATTTAAGGCATCCATTCACATAATGAGAAGAAACTTATGTCTGAAATTGTTTTCCAGGCTGAGGATGTATCTGTCGGATGCCAGGATTATTCTAGCTCCAGGATAGGTCCCTAGCCTGTAATTTGATCAGTAATGATGGGAAAGGATGAGGTCTTTCAAGGGAGAGCAGCTCTTCATCAAGCTCCAATAACCATGATTATGATCTGCAAAATTTGTAGAGAGCCCTCTGACTTGCAGAGTAGTCCCGGCTCCCAATTAATGTGCATGCTGTGGGTTTTATTAGATACGAGGTGAAGGCAACAAAGTGCAAAGCAGTGGACCAAGAACAGTGCACAGAGTCTCCTTACCTTCATAATAGATTTTGAAGCCGTGGGCACTGACGGCGAAGTCACTGGTGAGCCGCAGGGAGAACACCGACCCTGTGCTCGTGACTGGAGGTGGGATTTGGAAACCTGTTAACCTGCAGGGAGAGAACAAGACAACGCATTTTGAGCATAGTTCATCTTATGTACTGTGTTAAAGTTCTGAAATATATTCTAAAATACTTAGAATAAAATACAAATAACATTAATCCAGTGAATAGTGATTTTATGTATGTTAGTGTGTTTGCTTAACCATTTCCAGGCCTCTTCACATAGAAGCCAGCTATTATGATATTACACGGAGCAGCTGGTGGTCTGGTGGTTAGGGAGTTTCCCCTGTGATCGGAAGGTTATGGGTTTGAATCCCAGGATTGCCAGTTACACCACTGAGGTACCTTTGAGTAAAGTACCGTCCCAACACACTGCTCCCCGGGTGCCATTGTTGGCTGCCCACTGCTTCACTCAGGTGAATAGGTTAAGTGTAGAGGACAAATTTCACACTGTTCACACTGTGTGCTGTGCTGTGCTGTGCTGTGCTGTGCTGTGGTGTAGTGTGTTCATGTTTGACAAATATTCACTTCACACTTTCCTTTTTACTTGTAGCTACCATTAAATTCCTGATTTGGCACGAATAACACTGCTACAGTGCTGCTATTAAAATTTTACAAATCCATGCAATGGCTGGAGGCACTGGGGAGAAATCTAGAAGCAAACCTGTGTTCTTATAATCAGCTCACACACACACTACTTTTTAGGAACAAAAACGCTTTACTGCTTAGTTGTTTGTTTGCGTTTATTCTAAACTTTGTGTGATTAAATCAATTTGCATATATGTATTTTTTATGTGTGTGTATGTGTGTGTGTGTGTGTACGTTTTACATATGGGGTTTATTAAGCTCTTTATTTTAATTTCATATTGTAACTCCTGAATTCCTGGTAACTTCATTATTTGAGAACATCAGTTTCCCTTTACATTGTGTGAACATCAGTAATGTTTGTTTTTTACTTCTCCTTTGAAGAAACCATTTCAGAGACTGTTAGAACAGTGACAATACGGAAAAGTATCTTCTCCTTGCTGCCTCTGAAGAACAAAACAAGCAAGACTGGACTCCAGTTATAATCTCCAGCCACAGCTAGACATGTATTGTGGCAGGAATAATATGACACTCAAGTACATGCCTGAGACCAAGCCAAGAAATTTCTCTCTTCCAGAACAAGTGTACTGTCTGGAATCGCTCCCATTGAGACCCAATCAAACAGCATGATCTGCTCAAAGATTGCGCAGGCTTGCTGATCCAAGGATGAGACTTGAAAATGAAAGCCTCTTACAACAGAAAAAAGCCAAAGATATGACTAGCAACATCTGCAGCTGCAGTGTCCATATTATGAGACGATGACAATTTGACAAAAGTTCTACACTGTGTTTGTGAGACCGTAACAACATTACGACCAGGGCATAAAATTGATTGAATATGAGGTCTGATACCAACCGACCACACTAAATCATAATTATAGGATTTACCAAAGCCTCAGGCATAAGCTAACTGCCACAAAATCAAAAGTGACAGGCACTGTCACAGACCACTGTGAATGCAGAAGCTAAATAGCGTGGTATAAAGCCTGCTTGTGTCAATTTCTGAGACATGGGCATGCAAGGTAACTGACGAAACAGCAAGCCAACTTGCTATTATTCATGACCAAAGTTTGTTGGGTGGTCTGCTAGTACTGAAGTAAGTTTTCAGTGTTACACTGTAAGCAAAACAGAGTAGCATGATGTATCTCACATCATTCGGATACGTTTGATCCTCCTATTGAGCAGTGTGAATAATCGAAAGGTGCCCCCAAACTAAAAAGTCAAGAATAGACAGAAATAATCCATGATGTTGATGCCACCGCACACAGCTCATAAAGTCATGATGTCACACGGTTCTGTGCTGCCTTGAAACGGCCCAGACGTAATTAGCTTTGCAAAGCAGCATTACGACATCATGTCTAAGCATGTATATTCAGATCCAGTGTCAAAATCTGCATCTCTACAGGAACATGCAGCTGTGAGTGAGAGCTGTCAAGAGGTCTGAGAGGGCACAGCAGGGTAGCAGAGCTGCTGCTTAAATCTCTGAGGAAAATTCCATCTGTGGCACGCAAGACACTGAGAGATTCTTAAGTCGAGAAGCATGTGTTGGCTGCAACAGGACCAAGTGGACAGGACTGCCTTTGGTTATGATAATACACTCGCAAAGTAGCTGAAATATTTATATAAGCTTATGCATAATATCCTCAGGATATTCCCCAGATTTGCCTTTAATATTATTAACCTTTAGACTTATCACAAGTTTCAAAGAACTTTAGAGAATGGCTTACGTAAGTACCTCCCCGAATTTCATTTAAACCCTTCTTTGACCTAATTGTTACTGCTGTATGAATAATTTCCCCTTCTTTAAACATTTGGCTAACCAAAATGACATGGAAGACATCAATTAGCAAACTAAATGCACATGAATTAAAACCACTGATGCCAATCAGGCACTTTAACGTTTGTTTTTCAAAATACACTCCACCTGACAACTCATCTACATGACTCGTGCTCTTCAGCAGCTGTCCTGACACTTTGAACAGCTTGAAGTCTGCAAGCGTGTCACAGAATAGAGGCTCATCCTCAATGACTTTCCTCTCTGTGGCATTTTACACACCGGCTCTGCCAATTAAAATTAATATGTTGCTCCCCTTGTCCAACTTGCCCTCTTTTCTTAACATCCTCCACCAGCACCTCCGGCATTGCTGCTCCCTACTTCCTGCTTTGCATCTTCTTCCCTTCGCTAACAGCCACCCTGCATTTCTGCCCACACTATGGTCTATTTTAAGATGTTGCACATCAGATGCAAAACGAGGCAAAGGCAGGCAGGCTTTAAAACACTGTGCTGATTCAGGAACACAGTTTGACTGAAGCAACCAGACAAAATTGGCAAAGATGTAATAAAAATTCTGCAATATTTTGCAGACATTTATTTTTAAGTCAGTACCGTTTTTCTACCCTCCTGAGCTTTGTGCCCAGTGTTTTGAGACATTGTCATTTACGACAGTCTCCTGTTCTCAGTAACATCATGGTGAGTATTAGGTTAACTCTTAGAACATGAGTGGCACAGATGCGTGCCACAGCGCAACAAACGGTAAATTGCTTTCATACAGCAAAAATTGCTTTCATACTCCTTATATGTAAGTTCCCCTAGTTTGTGTTGATGCTCAAGGTGTCAGACGTCATGCTGAGATTTGTTTGGTGTTCCTATGTCACACAGAACCAAAGTTATTGTAATTTAAATAGCATGTAATAATAATAACCACTACTGGGGTTTTAAAATGGCGTCACACACAAATTTCCATAAAGAACAAAAATGCCCAAATTTCTTTTATTTTAGGTCTTAGAATCAAACAGAAAAAAACACAAAATCTTTGAACCCGGGAGAACTTTCAGGATAGTCTTTGGCCACAAGTGGGAGGGGAAAACCCGCAGAGGTAGGGGGGCCCCGAGAGCAGCCGAGCAAAGCACAGCAAATGGAGAGCATGCAGGAGAGCAAACACTGGTTTTAGGCTGTTTTAGACCATTTTTATTTGTTGAAATCAATTTTACTAATACTCTAAGGGTTGAGTTTAGCATAAGATAACATTAACAGATCTTCAGTAAGCATCCACAGTGGAGTACTCAAATAAAATGTATGCAACTAAACTGCGCACCAGAAGTCCATCGTAGCAAAATCAGTTGCACTTAGGGCTGCTACAAATTTGTCCAACCATCTATCCACTATCTGGGCGGTTTATTCTTAACCAGGGTCACGGGGGGTGCTGGAGACTATCCCAACGCTCATGGGGCAAAAGGCAGAGGTCCATCAGAGAGCAGACACACAAACACATTCACGCATACACTCACACCTAGGGGAAATTTAGCATCTCTATTTCGCCTGATTGGCATGTCTTTGGACTGTGGGAGGAAACCGGAGTACCTGACCGAAACCCACGCAGACACAAGAAAAACATACAAACTCCACGTAGAAAGACCCCTAGCCAACCCGGCCTGGGAATCGAATCCAGGACCTTCTTGCTGTAAGGCCACTCTTTCATAAATTTGATAAATAAATTAGATTTTGTAAAAGCCATTCAAATACTCGACAGGTGTACCACTTTTGTGAACACTTCAGGGAGTAAACATTATCAGGCTAAATGCTAACTCACCACCTGTTGCCAGCTCTAAACACTGGACTCACTGAAGATCGAGGTTTGACACAGCCTGCGAGTCAGTATCAATAATAACAGGTGCAGGTGCTATTGCGTGGTAGGGGGAGCTTAGCTTTTGAGTGGAACTGGAGACAACTAAATTGGGCAGGAAATCTGGAAAACTCCCAAACAGAAAGGAATTCAATCAAACATCTGTGCAACACTTTTTTTTTTACAGTAGAAATAAGCAGAAAGCAGCTGATGAGTGAACATGGGAAGAGAGAACAAGGAGAAAAAAACCTTTGGAATAACCAACACTCAAAAAGACAAATACCTCCTCTGACTCCAGGGTACCACTAAATTACAGTGAACAAATGAGAGTTATTCAGATGAAAAAGAACCTGTCTCCTCACTGAGTCTCTCTCTCTCTCCTTCTGTCACTCTCTCTGTTTCGTGCTTGCTCTATCTAGTTAGAGGAGCAAGCAGCAGATCCTAAATCACTTGGACACTGTACACATTTGGCCTGAAAGCATTCAGCTGACTCCTCGCTTCTCTGCAAACCTCCAGTCCCCAATCAGCTCAAACTCCATGCTTTAACAGTTACTACGCTGGCTGGGTCGAAGTCTGGGTTGTCAGTTGGGTTGGTTTAAAAAGAAACAAGGAAGAAAATGGGGGACTCCAGTGGGAGAAATGGTTGAGTGTTCCTCTATCAAATTTCTCACCTCAAGTGTTTTACATTTTAGATACAGTCATTTATATCCTAATAGGCATATATTCATACTCCTTAAAACAAAGGCTCCTAATTGGCTCTTGGCTTGGATTTACACTTTTCTACTAACCCATACATTATTCTTTGAACATTAAAAAGGTTCTTCATTCATACAGTGGAGCAGTGGTGCCCAAATTGCTCCTCAGAAATCCCCAGACAGGCTACAATTTTCCTCCGTCCTTCTGCTTTAGGAGTTTGGATAAGGCGAAAATATGGACTAACCTCAGGGTCCCTGAGGACCAGACATATTTAGGGTTAAACGGCACATAAAGAACAGACTCCAATTTACCATCAATGCTGGAACAATCCCAGTTCTGAAGTTAAAACAGAGCTGACACAAAAAAGAATGGAGTTTCCAATTGACCAGTACTGCCATAAGAAAGCTACTTCTGAAGTTTTACAGAGCTATATCCACAACACCCACTGTGATTTGTGGATTTAATGGCTCGATCAATTAGGATCGGTAATATGGGAAGCCTCCAATGTGTCATTTTTATTTCTGCTGTCAGGAATGAGTGCTCCCTGCTCAGAATGAAATTACTAAGATCCTCCTTTTAAGAGGAGAAAAACACTTTGATCCTCAGCTTGGAGAACATGAAACACAAGCACAAAAGAGCCATTACACCCCTGCTTCTAATGCCACTTTGTTCATAGTCTGCATACTCCTCCTTTTAATCTGGTAATTACATTTCACCAAATGTACCGTTTATTTCCATGATGAGATTTCTCTCTCACTCTTGCTCTCGTTCTCACTCTCGTTCTCACTCTCACTCTCTCCCTCTCTCCCTTTTTCTCAAGGAAAAACACGTGGTTGTGAATGCTAAACGTGCCGAGTGCAATGGGCTCCCATCCGACAGCAGATATAAAAGGTAGGGGTGGGGGCAGGGAGCTATATGGCTGCCTCAACCATTTAAGGTTTGATTGGAGCGAGAGAGACGTGGAGAGGCCCGTTCAGAACGCTTCTCTGGTGGCATCTGTTTCAGACTGATTGCAGGAGACAGAGTCTATGCTGGCTCTGGAGTGGGCGAAATTGCTTTGTGCACTGAATAAGTGGAAACTCATCTTTTAAAAGTACTTTCGCCTTTACTGGCAGTACAGATTGCAACATTCAGTCATAGCACTTGATTTTTTTCCCCAATAAAAGTCTCCCAGCCCTCCAAGATAATGCGATTCAAGTGGTACAGTGTATAATAATGAAAGTGTATTTATACTTATCAGGCATGTCTTTAAAAGAGATTTAAAGCAGAGGCATTTCAATGTTGAATGGAAGAGAATTTCACAATGGGGAGCTCTTGGAAAAAAAAAAAAACTACTTTGTTTGTATAGTTATAATAAGCAGCCTGTTCTCTGGGGACATAGGATACCAATTACAGGATTAAAGCTCTCAAAGCTCAGTAATACAATAAACTATGATATTCTGCAAAGTCAATTGGGTGTTTAAAATCAAAACAGGCATAAGGGTACTGGAAAACAGTTTAAGCTGAGGGCCTTAAAAATAGACTATTGCAGAAAAGATGTTGCACCCTAATATTATATGCCATTTGCAAGGTCCTGTCAAGAAACACTCATCTTTTGAAGTCGAGCTACAAAAAAAAAAAAAGAAAAAAAAAAATAGGAGCCATTCTTCACACTGAAACCCACATTTCTTGAAACTCAAGAAAAAATCATTCTGCGTAAGCCTGCTGTACCTCTAAAGTTTGTACTTTTATTATATATTCGATAGTCTCAGACATTTTTCATTTCAAAAAATGAGTCAGCACTTTCTACAATATCAGCTGTAGACACCCACAGATGACAACGACTGTCTGCATTCAACAAAAACCTTTGGATTACTTAAAAAAAAAAAAAAATTCACTGGGGATCTTCTGAAGCTTTTCAACGACTCGTATGGTGGCACACAATGAGATAGGAGATCTATCTTTTTAAAAGTATAAAGAAACTCTGCATAATTTAAAGGTTGGAGGGGAACCCTTGGGGACTTCTAAGCCTTTAGAGAAGGCATAAGGATTTCCGGGAACTAAAAGAACTTTTGTTACTTTTCATTCAACAGAATCATATTTGTACTTAAACTCTACAGGTACTGAGACACTAATCTAATTTCATCATAAAAGCTTTGGTTGGAAACAACAGGGTAAAAGCTTTAGAATAGCCAGTGGAAAATAAACTAATCAGGAGTTTTTCTTTCTATAGTATCTAGGTAGGTACAGCTAAGTGAGTTACGTGAAGTTTGGTCTTCAAGTGCTAGAATGAAGTCCTAAAGTGTCAGATTTTCCATGGCATAATTAGGATGGACAGAAATATCAACATTTCAATATCAATTTTGTGAGACCTTCTGTAAGGCCTAGCTACATCACTGACTGTGAATATGACCAGCAGACTAAGCAATGGGTTGCTGTCAGATGGTAAACAGTGGTAGTTTCATGTCAGGGCTCTTGACTGAAGGTAAAATACATGTTAATATGTCTGTTACAAGATTCAAATAAAACCTCTAATGTCTTTTACTGGAACCCGGGATAGGCTCCGGGTACCTGCAACCCTAGTGAGGACTAAGCGCTTACAGAGAATGAATGAATGTTTTTTTTCTGTGAATGTCTTTTACTGTCTATGTTTAATCTATAATGGTCAAAAAACAATCAACAAAAGTTACTGTCCAATGACATTACTTTGGTGCTAAAATACTACAATAACACCACAGGGATGCTAGCATAGCAGAAATTTGCATTGTCTTAGAGGTGTGTTTTTGACCATGTTATGACAAACCAAAAGTCTGAACCAAAAGTGTAGCTCTGATATTCACACTTTGCAAAACTGTTTCTTCTAAGGCATCTCAAAAAGAACATTTTCTGACACCTTTACTTTTGTTGAGTTTGCTGCTGCTTCCAAACAGGTTGCTTGGTTACAAAATAACTATAATTTCCCATTATGTTAAATGTGATTTTGACATTCGGTATAGCCTGTACACCCCCGCAACAGTTATAAAAGATGAGTATGGAAAGATCAATCACTGTTGCTTGTGACAGATAATAAACTTTTCACATGTAAGCCTCTATTAAAATGCATCACCCTGCCACTGGGCATGTAGTAGTAGTAAAGAAATATGTTGATATGATATTTACGAATTCAACAACAATAACAACAGGGGTTAAGATGATGCAACATGGTGGTCAATGACAACACTTACACTGTCTATAGGTATTTGTTCCAGTAATACACCACAACTAATTAACTTGCCTTCTTTGTTAAGGAGGAGAGCCCATTAGTGAGATCGGCTGGCGTTGTGCCTGGTTAGAACAAATGCCTGTAGACACTGCACCTCTGTGGTGTGGAGATCAAGGGCAAACCACCAAGCTTTATGGTGCAACACTGGAGTGTGTTGATAACAGCGAGACAGATTACAACAATAATAGCTCCTTGACAACAGGCCCTAAAACTAAAAGCAAGCAAAGTGAAACACATAAAAACAAAACAGAAATACTGCCAGTCCATAAATCTAATACAAATAAAAGAAACAAAGAATAACATAAAAGTGAAAAATATGTAATCTAAAAACCTATCTGGATGGTTCAGTATTGCCCTCTATGTTCAAATGGTTAACAAACTGTCTAGTGAAACTCTAACACCGTAACACTCTAACATCGGATCAGGGCTAAGGTTAGGATTAGGTTTTGGGGGCGAAGTTATGTAAAGTAAATTTAATAGATATTTACTGAATGCTAATGAAGTATGACTAAAAAGCCTCTTTTTACAGTGCAAATAAAGTGTTATCCATAACCTTGATCACTCAAGAAATTCAAATACGTTAAAACTGAAAATATTTGTTTGTACTGTCTTTTATAAAACTGTTTGCAGATTTAATTTATGTAGTTTAGAGATATGTTTTTAGTATCAAAAGCAACCACAATTAGTTTTCATAACTGAAAAATAAAATCTTAACACCAAAATGACAAATATTGCAAGTACAACGCAATACCGCTGATTTGATTACTAAGGAGCTGTATGACAGATGGCTTTAATAAAGATATCTAAGAGCTCATTTAGTTGTTTAGAGGTCTCTCCAAGGGGGCAAATACATTTGTTTAAGACAAAAATACCAGAAGCATTCCTTTAGTTCAACAGGAGCTGGGTCATCAATCAGAAGAAAAAGACAGTCATTGATTTTATGAAACCCCAGAGTGGTCCCCCAATTTAAGTTGGGAACTCAATGGGCCTTGGCTGTCACCACAATAAGTGGGCCACACATGACGGATTTAAGAAAGCCTCATCTGCTGCTGCAATATACTACAGTGGGGTTCATATGACTGTTCATTATGTGCAAGTAGGCCTGCATTCTCAATAACACAGAACTGATTCTCACACATTCCACATATTCCAAAGAGGAACTAATCCTGTATTATGACGTTCTCACTGTCAGGGCACCATACAAAACAGATTCATGCACTGATGAACTGTGACAGTCTGCATATACGTGAACAGCCCATTCCATTACAAGCCAAGCAAGGAGCACATTACCGAGCCACATACACAAAAGCAATATCATATCTAACAAAAGACTGAGGAAATCGACTGACCTGTTACAAGGGTTTGAGACTACACCCACAAGCTTTATTGCCCAATTCTGATTTTTATGTCTGCCTTGACGATTCACATTTGTGTAAATGTCTGTGCTTGGATTGGAAGGACATCCTGATCAATGATGATACATGAATGATCGCACCTTAAACAGATACAACAACAACAACTGCACAAATCAGCAGCACAAGCCTTCATCAACAAGATTCATGTCAGCTCTTCATGATTATGACTTGAGGTAGAAAAAAGGTAAGACACATTCATGCTTTTGCAGCTATTACATGCTATAACTTTAGGTTAGTATGTGCTGTCATGCTGTTGAAGGTAAAATGTGCATCAACAATAAAAGATGAGGACACATAGTATCATTGATGCAAATTTGACTGCTAATAGGGCCCCCTTGTGGTGAATCCTAAGACTGCTAAACGTGAGCCAGGGAGTAAAGGAGTAAATCTCTGAGTGAGTTACATACCAGTCCCACAAGGTGCTTTAAATACTAAAGCAAATAAATAAATAGAATTCTAAAGGTACTTTTTGTTTCCAACAGCAATATTGAAACTTTTTAAGTAATATTGAGCAATATTGAGTATTTGTCGATACAGACAAAGTTCCATTACTAGTTAAAAACTGCTAAGCTTTAAAATCAGATGTTTTTTAACTGAAACACTTCACTTAATATAAATGTGTAAAAGCAGACTGTCATGCTCAAATTATTCCTAGAAATACACAACTAACAACATATGGCCTGACACAATGTGTTATTTCAGGACAGATCTCTTAGAGGATTGGATCAGACTCCAGCATTTTTTGCTACATCGGTCTGATATTGATGCCTGTTATTGGATAGATGCCATCTCTAATGAATTCCTCTGACTGTTCTCATTTGCATGGCCACAAACCAGAAACATCTCCAATCTAGGATCACATATCAAAGTGGCTTTTCAGTCAACATGAAAAAAAACTGGTAACATGAACATACCCAGACTCTCCTAATGTATTGCTATTGTATTATCTAACCTGAGAGAATCTGTTTCTTATTAGGTGAATAAATGATTGAAAAGATGAAACTCTAGCATGTAAATACTCAAATGTGTCTCTCAAAATTTAAACTCCAGAAAAAAAAAATCATTCAAACATACAGAAACGCTCATGCTTTAAATCTAACACGTCATTTAACTCGCACAGAAAAAAGGGTAAATAACTCCTGGCATTCTGGCACATTTATATTCTAAAAACTTTGTTTGCGTGTCCTTTTGTCTTTTTCCTCATTCTTGCCTCTTTGATGATGTGTAACTACTTTCCTCTGGCAACGTGCTATTATTGGAGACAACCTGCATACTGATCACCGCGATAAGACACAATCTTTTGTCTTTTTGATGGTTGCAATGGCACACTTATTGTGTTTGTTAGCGTTTAACATGCAGGTACTGCAGTAAACAAGGAGAAATGTATCAGCTTAGAAAGGGGTGCACCACAGCTTTTTTTGCACAGTGAAAAAACAATTCAATTGAATCTCGAAAATCAGCTGTAAGATATCCACCCTCATATATGTGATGCCATTTAAGCCTAAATACACCAAAACAAGCTCAAAAAATTGACAAAGCTGATAAATTTATATAGTCTGGTCCAACTTACCAATTTTTGTTTGACTTTTTGTCAAATTCACATTTAGTTTGATGTCAAAATATATTAATAACACAATCTGTGAATTTGTAAGAGTGAGAAAACCAAGAAAGAGTGAGTCCTTAGTAAAAAGCCCAACCACCCCCGCCACCCCGCCGGCTCCACCGCGTTCAACTCCCCTCCTTCATCTGTGCAGGCAGGGGACGGGTGTAATCTGCCAACAGGTCAGGGAGGGCAGACAGGCCACAGTCGATGAGGTCCGGCTCGCTATGCGGCTTGTAGTGGCCAGCAGGAAGCCCTTGGCTCTGGCCATACATCTACTTCTACTTTAATGTCACTTTACACACTGTCATGCGAGACGTTGTGCTTAAATATGATTACTGCAAACCCATCCATCTTGTGCAGCATCCAGCCAAATTGAAACACATGACAGCGTGGACATCCCAAACATCTCTCTCCTCTCATGGGTATAACAGTCCATAAATCTTTTCCTTTAAAAGTGGATGCCGCTTTGGTGGTCTTTGAAAACCCTGAGTTCATCTCCAAGGATGACAAAAGATTAACTTTATATAAGATGATGATCAGCTGTCAGTTTTTACTCCCTGCCCATTTTTGGATGCAGTATTATAAATCTTTTTAACTCTCCTTAACAAGGCATTCACACCCTTTAATCTGTTTTTCTCTGTTAAAGGAACAGTTTGGCAAATAATCAAGTTTACACAATTTTCCACTTACCCCATCAGCCAAGACAAGTTTGAAGTCTAAATTTTGTTTCTTTTGTTTAGCATTGAAGCTACAAGATTAATGGTACTAACAAACATTAGTACTCAATAGCCACCTAAAGCTTTTCCATAAATACATTGTTAAAACTTTTCAGAACCCATCTCATTAAGGTGGCAAAGACTTCTTGATGTGGTTTAGGACACCATATGGCACTATATGACACCATATAACTACAGGATACTATAATATAAGATATATCATGCTCAATTTGGATGACTTTTGACTATTAGTGTATTACAGATGTGTAATAAATCACATGTGTAAAGCTTTGAAAAACCTGATCTCAGCATTAACAGTACCAGGGTCAGTTCAGGTGCGTATATATATTCAGTGCGTATATAGCAGAAATGTGTGTTTTTGAATCTGCATTCAAAATATGAAGATGAGAGAACACACATTGTCACTGTAGGAACAAAACCCTCAAATCTCGAAAAAGATCTAGAATAGAGTTAAAATAAGTTAAAGTAACAAGATTTAATAAGATTTTAGACCATATTGTACATAAATTATGTTTCTATTGGTCTGCTCCTTATGAAAAGTTGACACAGTTCGAAGGATAGCTGGTATATTTAAATGGAAAAAAAAATAGGATAGGTTTTGTTCCAAGGATGATGATATACAACGAAAAACATTTTCAAGACTTGCCATAGACCTTGAATATTTACATATGATATGCATAGACACAAAGTCCTAAAAAAACATAACAGAACTCCAAGCCATTCTTTTTTAGATTGCAGGTTAAAAAATATTTACTTTCTTAACACATTTTTCAAAACGAAAGAAGAAAAATATGATATTCTCATATGTGTATGAGTAAGCTGACAAGTATTTCACCACATCTTCCTTTTAATAATAGCTATTTAGAAAAAATCGACCCAACCAATTCAGTTAACCTCAGACACAATGCCTGTCTTCATCTGTATGCTGGTAATAAGCTGGATGGCACATTTTAGATCAAATAACTGTGGAAAGAACAGAATGAGTCTAAGGATAAAGTCTGAGAGCGGAGCTCCCAAATCTTCCGAATCACATACTGCATCTTCAGCCTCTCTTCAGAATGTGTGTGGCAAAATTCAGCTGGCTGTAGCACAGCCCAGCTGCTAATAGTGCAGCTCAATAACCCAGAGTAAAGGCCTTCTGTTCCCTCCATATCTAAACAGCCAGACGCACCACTCGCACAAGAACACTTCCTTATCAAAAAACCCACATTCTATCAACACCATACCCTCTCCCAGCAGGACCAAACTGCATGCATTTTTCCCCCCTTTTACAATCTGCTGCTGAGGACAGTTCCACTCTCGCACTCAAACAGACCCTGCTATTTATAAGGGACCGTCTGTTCACTAAGAGAGACATGGTTACACTACTCTGGCTAATGAGTTTGGGACTTTTACTAGTCAGGCATAGAGGCAACAGACTTCAAGCTAATAAAATGAAGTTAATAGTTCCTTGCTTAGAGAGACTAATTATGCTAACTTTGTAGTAGCCAACATGACACCCCACTGTGTGGATTAAGATATCTCAGGGTAACAAATTATATTTGAGTCAAGCATTCTGGAGGCATTTGTGTGGCTACTGTATATTGTGCCTCAGGTGAAAAACAGTGAATTCTAAAACTCTGACCAAAACTCCACTATGGATCAGCAGAGCTAAACTGCTATAGGCTGAATAGGTAGATATATGTATAAATGCATAGGTTTTCGTGACATTATGAAAACAGAAAATTCAAAACACGTAGCTAAATTTGTATAAATGGATTTATGGGCAAGGGGGGAAAATAGTATATTTTGAAACTTCAATACTGTTCAATACGTTTTATTAAAAAAAATGTTTTTTAAATGATATGGGCCCTTACTTTTATCACCCAGTAATTTGGTTCCATCTATACCTACATATCTGCCTTTCTAATTCCCCTCTTTATCTGTCTATAGATATTTATGTCCTACAGACTTCACAAATTTTGATCAGAGGTGAAACTGGACAGTCACAAAGACCAATGCCAGAATCTTTATCCTCTTTACACTTGCTCATATATAGGAAGCGGATGGACTTGTCCACTCGCCCCACTCGCTTGACTGACGCAATCTAGAATCGAATCGGAAGCAATCAACCAGCAAAGCTCTGATAGAAAAGCCAGCAGGTGGTGTGGCGAGTGCATGGGGGTTGTGAAGGGAGATCAACTCTTACACACCATGTGACCTCAAAGAAGACACTAAGACTGAAAAACGACTCTGTCAACTTCACATACACACACACCACGGTTCTAAGTAGCTAATCTTCACAGTGGATCAGAAAGGGGCAGACAGGGTGTTTACCCAAAGGACGACAGCGACTGCCACAAACTCAAATCATTCATTTCAAACTAGTAGTTACCACCACAGTCTAGTCACTGAGTCTCAGATTCCAGTGAAGACAAGATATTCCACCCACAGCTTTGACTAGCAATTGGTAGGATGAGAGTTTTTTAAACCTTAAATCACATTCATTTGCTCACTCAGTATTTTCTTTTTCTATCTGAATAAATGGCCCTCGATACCTTTAAAGGGACTATATCCTATATTTTCTATAACTTTACTTTTTCCCCCAAAGTCATTCTATGAGCATATGGAGCAAAAACAGGCACAATTAATGTTTACATTAATCAAGACCGATAGATGTAAATAACGCCTGTGCATAATATTCTGCTATATATTGTAAGAGCAGCTGAGCTAAAATACTGCTTCTCACTTTAGCGTGAATGGGTTGGGCTAAACTGCTGTTGGCTGAAATGGGAAGATATCACAAAAACAATGTGTCAAAATGAGCTTTTTTGCAGTTCTATGAACTGTGTGGACTGGAGAGGGAAGGGCATGCTCTGAAGCTCTAACAATGTTTACAAACTACAGTAATAATTTCAGGGGTGCTCACCCAGATTTCTGAAGCGGACACTTAATCAGCGCTAAAAACCTTCATTTGCTCGCACAATGTTAGGTGGATTTCTGCAAACAATTTCACTTTTCCTTCAAGATCTGCCTAAGATAATGATATAATCACTCAAAGCTTGAACTAGTATAATCACTCGCAGTTTCAGCTGTGGAAAAAGGCTCAATGGCGTTCATGAAAACCGTGCAAAATGGAGCACTTATGTCAGAAAAGGGCTCATATCACTAAGCTCTTTGAGTGATGGACATGGGCTAAAGGAGTGGAGTAAAAAAGGCGTGTGAATGCTGCGATCCAGGGCCGGGCTAGGGCAGGCCAAGGGCCCTTAACTGCCCTGTTGAGCCCTGCTGACATGTCATTCATTACAGCAAGCTCACGCACTGGCAGGCCTACACTGTTTCCCACTATGACCTGAGGGTCATCAACAGGGACCGCCATTTCTCCCTGTAGACCAGCTCAATAACGTCTTACAGCCGTGTAAAAATTCGACTGCTAAATCAATCAACTCTGGATAGCAGCTTCAAAAGAGGTGGGTGAGGGCCTCTAACAACACACATGTTGAAAATTGGGATTTAATAACTCACAGTACCTACCTCTCAAAACATTCCCAACATCAGTCATGTCAGTAATTAGAAATAAAAAACAATTCAAGGTACCTGGGTCAGTACAAATCGCTACACAACGTATTAGAGTGAGTTCTACAAAACTGAGATGAAAGGAGTCAATCAAATGTAACTAGCAGGAATAATGGCTAAGTGCTCATCGTTCAGCATTTAGATGTCAGTACAATTCTTGTACATCCATGCACACCCTTCTAGAGTGAGTTCATTAAAAGTTGGACAAATTAGTTTCATGCTGCATTGCTTTTTGAATGACACTGGTGACACTGATTTAACCAAATACAGGATTAGCGAACCAACAAATCAGAATACTTTTAGTATACAAATGGGTGCATAAAGAGGAGAAAACAAACAGGAAGAACATCACCAGATGACTCTACTCCTAATTGCACTTTATTGTCCTTTGTATACTACTGTTTCTCTCATTTTGCACTATTGTAATGTTTGCACACTTAACACTGTTCTTGGACAACTCAGCTCTGTCAGTAGCAGTTAACGGGCACTACGACATCACGTTTCTGATGTCATTACTTCTGTGTTTATAGTACATGTAATATCATCCTGTTTTTCAGCTATTACCCTCTCTTGCATGTTATTATCTCTCATATTGTTTGTTAGATATTGTGGACTGATATGCAAAGTTGCACCGAATCAAAATGCCACTTAAGTTGCCATATGGCAATACAATATCTTGCATTTTGAATTTCTGGTACCATGCATCCAAGAATAGATTAAAATGGCACTCTATTAAGTTTCTGGGACCTTTATATTATGGCAAAAAGCAGGACGTGACATGATCAAAAGTGACCTTTCCAGAATCATACAAAAACCACAGGGCTGTAGTTACCACATGACTTCTAGTCAGACAATAAAAAATGCATTCAAATAGTTTTCTGTTTTAATTTTTTTTTTTTTTATGAAATGGGAAATGGTCTATTGCAAGCAATGGACAAAAAGTGTAAAAAAAAGTGTGATTTCCAGAGGAAATTGGGAATTAACCAATAAACCTGTATAATAGTCCATTTCCATTTCCCTCCGTATCTTTCTTTCTTTCTCTGTCGGACCAATCTGCACCGATGACTTAAAGACCTTCAAGCAATACCACTTCAAAGAGCTTGGTCAAATATTGCCTATGGATATTAAAATTATCTGATTTTTCTTCAGAACCAATTAGTCTCACTATCCCAACTACTAACGCTTTCCAATTGAACATTCCGCAATACATCATAAAGCAGCAGATTTATCTTTCATTGGGGCAATCATCTCTCCTAAAATGAGCAGGATCTTAACATGGACGCTGACCCTGACCATTAAGATTAAAATATAACTGGTGACTGAGGAAGCTCAGCATACCTTTGCTGCCGTATCACAGCACACGAACAAAGACAGAGGGGGGTGACATTTTGGCAGCCGAGTATGATGCAAACATGGCATGTCTGTACCTAGAACTGAACAGCTTTTCCAAAGCAAACTGTTAAATAGTGCTGAGGTGGAGTAGCAGTACAGCAATGCTGATATTTATTTTTAACTAGAGATGCTCAGACGTGGGATTTGTAGGCCAATGCCGATATACCTGGTAATATTGATACATAAACATCTATAAAATGCTGAAACTGGTACTATGTCTCCCTGGATAAAAAAAAAAAAAAGATTTATTATAGTAAATCTATATGTCAGTAGATAAGCAAACGTGTACTGATAATGTTATAATAAATGATTTCCAACTTAAATAAGCTACATTATAAGGACAAAAGTAGTCCTGGCTGCCTGCTGCTTCACTTGGTGAATGGGTTAAATATAGAAGAAGAATTACGTGCTGTTCACACTGTGTGTTCACGTATGACAGAATGGTCACTTTGAATTCATTAACCTTTTTAATGTTAACCAAATATCATGTGAACCCACAATTCCATGTAAACATTAGAAAAAATACTGTGATATTGAATTTTATAAACCTCGCCCAGTATTGGGAATATCTTTGATGACTGATTTTGAGTTATTGACCTGCAACAGCTAAGATGTACTAGAATGGTTTGGGAAAACTCAGCTATAAATTTCATGTGACTAAAAGCAGTGAGGTGAGACCTAAGGGGAGCACTGATAGCAGCACTGTGACTAAATCACTGGGCTAAAAAGCTTTTTTTAAAAAAAAAAAAAAGGTGCTGACTTACTTCCATTTCCATAAGCCTTAAAAAAGCAATCCATGGCATCATGCCCAAAATTAACAGAAGTAAATCATGCAATTTAGCCAGATTTCATGGCTATGTCAGAATGCATTTAAACTGAATGGGAAAACATTCTCAAGCAATTTCATAACCATCCCACACAATGAGTAGGGCTAACCTTCTAACCTTCTAAGCTAACCTTCTGTAATGATCACCTCAGCTTTATCTTCATCCACCTGTTGCGGCTCTGCGCTCGAAAAGATATGATCCACAGTACAGGGGAACATGTGAACACAGACACAGAGCTGACCCCAAACACCCACCCTCATTTCCAAAGTCTTTCTCTCATGCAAAAGCAAAGCAGGGACATGGAGAGGGGGAAAAGAACTGAAATAATCTTTCCATCACTCTCGGCATGGATTGGTATTTTGATGAGGGGGAAAGCATTAATCAGAATGCTGCTGAATATTTAATGTCACTGCCATTATGCTCTAATGTGGGCCTGACTACAGTCATTTAACGGAAATGTGGGACATTCATCAAAGCTCTCCGGTCATTCCTACACAGTAATTTGTTTCCTTGCGGTCTGAACTGAATGACCCCTTGGAATGTCTCACGATGGGTATGACATGCAGCAATACAAGTATACAGATTTGTTTACCCTCCCTTCATCCCACAAATCCCAACAAACACATAATAACCTCATCTATCTGTCTATCTGAGTCTGCAGGAATGGGACAAAGACAGTAGCCTGGATACAGGTCCATTCTGTATATGTAAATAAAGCCCCGCAACACAAATTTACAGTTGCAGGGTCACAACAGATCTGGCTATTTAGAAGCCTTTCAAAAAACAGAAATAGATTTGTATACTAAATAGAAGACATCCACCAATGAAGACAAGTAAAATAAAGTAAAGGGGCATTTGGCAGGCACCCTTATCCAGAGCAACTTACGATCATTAGTTATAGGGACAGTCCCCCTAGTGCAACTGAGGGTTACGTGTCCTGCTCAAGGACACAAAGTGGGGGTTCAAACCTGTGACTTTGTAGTCATCGGGTTCACAGGCAAGTGTTTTACCCACTACCACAAGAAGATGCTAATTTCCAAAATGTTGAAAAATCTGATAATGCAGCATTAAACTGAAAAACATAAAGTGTATGTTAGATGGCAATCGGAGCACATAATCTAAGCTATCTGCCTGCGATTTTACATTTTCAAGCTTGGCCATGCATTAAACCAAATGAGAAAAGACAATGAGGTTAAGCTAATTAATCTGCACAAGATCTGTTAACTATTTACCTCTGCCTCACTCCCATCAACTTAGTCATTGAGCCCTGAGACTTAGGCAATTGTGGGCCCTGGAGGATGAAGCTTGGAGGAGAGCTATCGCTATGGCACAGAGGGGGTTTTACAAGGCCAGCTGAATAGCTCTGCTGAAACTGATCAAGGGTATCACTTTCTGCTGCGCCGGAGCCGGCTGAGAGCGAGAGAGAAGAGAGGTCTGTGTTCAAACACAAGACAGTGGGAGACTTTCTGAGTCACCAAGTCCCTCTGAACCTCCCATGCTTTAGTGAGAATACTGTATGGTGTTAATTCGCATTTCTCACAGCAGGATAAGGAAAGAGATGTTTCTGTTAGGTAGATGTTTCACTTTCAGCCTGGCAACAGTTATTGCTCCAGGATCTAGATGTTACTCAGTGGGTCATTTGGCAGCAATGCCAGCAAACAACCTAAAAACAACTCTTAACCCTCAGAGTTATTCTTTATGTCTTGATATGACATTAGATTTATAATGACATATTTTTACATTTATATACAATTTGCATTCTGCATAGAGAGATTTAGTCTTCACTTCCCCTTATTTTGAGGTCAAATACTGACTATAATACAAAAAAAAATTTCAAATAAAGGGTTGTTTTTGTTCATTCTGTAAAACACGACTGTACATACAACAATAACTTAACAAATTCTCTTAACAAAAAAAAAAAACATGGCAAAAATCAAAAGTTCTGCATTTCTGGCAGAATTTCTTCGTGGCTATGAGTTAATATCGACTGATGCCATGCTTTTGTTGGCGCTAGTGAAAAATGCAACTTGCACAGGTTACAACACTACTAAAACCAACAAGGACAACAACATCCTCTCAACCCCTTTCATTTGACCCAACCCTTC
Source organism: Brycinus macrolepidotus (assembly GCA_037974445.1). Classification (NCBI taxonomy): domain Eukaryota; kingdom Metazoa; phylum Chordata; class Actinopteri; order Characiformes; family Alestidae; genus Brycinus; species Brycinus macrolepidotus. Next base: position 12,971,607 of record JBBPCZ010000148.1, on the reverse strand, counting down.
AGTCCAGCTCCCTCCTTAAACTTATCTTAAGGATCAATGAGCAGATATTCATTATGGCTGATCTCCAGACCTGCTCAAGTTACAGAGCCTTGGCTAACTGCAGTTTCTTATCACCTAATCAACTCCTACGAAGCAAGGCAATAACACTAAATCAGAGATTTAGAAGCAAGCCAGTGCTCTTCCTTAACAGCAAGGCAGGCTTAAGACTAAGATAGCCCCTTTTAAGCTGGGGACCTTTGGCTTACTGCTTGGAGCTCAGATCTCTGCTCACAAAGAGAGCTTTCTTCCTCCTCCCGGTGGCCTCTCCCACCCTTGCGCATGCAGCCACCGCATCAGAGGACAAACCATTCACCCATTGAATAAATAAAGCAAGAAATAGTGTGGCAGAAAAAAAGACTTGGCACAAGCTCGCCTGGGTGGAGAGATAACAGAAGAGAATCACAAGGGCATCAGAAGGAAAAGCCCTCTCTCCTAGTCCCAGAGATAGAGCCAGCGGTAAGGAGGTTTTGAATCTGGAAGAGGACAGTACATTCTACATGGGAAAAAAAAAAAAAAATCCTCTCTCTCATTTTCTTCCCTCATTTATCTCCCTCTAGCAGCAAATAATTACTCTGGTAATAAATTAACATGTCACTTATATATCGCCGCTGTCATATCAAAACCCCATAACTTTTTATGCCATTTGAAAATGCCAGCTGCCCTTTACAGTATGTGGACGTTTCATGGTGAATGAAGTGAAATTACTTGGAAAATAATGCACATCAAAGTAAAGAATGTTTTTGTCCTTCTCCTTCAAAGTCACCATCTGGAAAATACAGGGTTTCGTAGTGGCAGCAATAATATACAGTTAAAGGGTCTCATATAATGTAAAACAGAATTTTCCTCACTATTTTGAAATAAAAGATGTACATGAACACTTTTAATGTTTCAAAACCA
>JBBPCZ010000148.1:12934381-12946250 GCA_037974445.1 Brycinus macrolepidotus | reverse complement strand
GTGTAACTTAGCTAGCAGTAACTTGGTTAAAAGCAGATGTTGATTTAAGTCTAGCTTTACAAGTATGAAGAACAGATATGGACTTCTAAAGCACTGACCTATGTTGCTCTGGATAAGAGCATCTGCTAAATGCCGTAAATGTAAATGTAAACGTATTACATAATCATTATAAAATTTATCAACTATTCAATGCGAAATCATTGCTGAGGGTATATTTTAATCATTTTTGAAAAGAAATAGTCATGTCTCCCTAAATGACCCTTAGTGCCTTAGCCAACAAAAATGTCCCTCCAGATTATATTTATAGACTTCATGAAGCTTAGACACGGCTCTTGACTTTAAGGGCATGAACGCCTGTATATTCTCTAGGCACTTCGTATCATTTTGGCTCCCGCTGCTTGCAGTTTATGTAAGTCACTGCGGATGTGCATGTTTGCTAATGAGTACATGTGAATGTAAATGAATTAGATATGTGTGCGGCAGTAATGTGGCCTTTAGCTCCTAGCATTGTTAGCTTAGCATTATTAACGTTTCACTCGTTGCAGAATCTTAGCTAGGTCACATTAATAATTATAGTGTAAAACCAGGTCAGAGACCATCAATCAAGCATCAGGATTCGGATCTCAGGCTGGAACACCCACACACTCTCAAAAGCGCACGCTCAGACTACATACAGTCCAAGGCAAAGGACATTCAGATCCAGCCCCACACGCAATTCATCCTCTTAGTAAGTGAATACCTCCCTGGTTTTCTCCAACATAAGATGACTGTGCAGTCATTAAATTTACACATCTAAATAAATTCACGGATTAATCTACATCATAAAATATAAACCGCCTGTTGGTTGGGGGATACGAGCAAATCGTTATGAACTGTTATTCACAGCAGTTTATTTGTGTCAGATCTCTAAGGAGGACCAGGGTGGCCATAAAACTCCAATATATTTCTCCTTCCAAACAGGCCATTCTCTGCACTCTCAATGCAGAGACGAGATAGAGAGAGAGAGAGAGAGATACAGAAAGAGAGAGAGAGAGAGAGAGAGAGAGAGAGAGAGAGAGAGAGAACAATCTCTAATTGTGGTGCATAATTTAGTGAGGTAGAATAGCAACATGTAATTTGTCTGCAATGCCAGGGAACATGGCGAAGCGAGGCACAAACGTATTGCCTGCAGAACCTTGCATTATTTACTCCTTGAACTGTTTAATTAAGCTCTATCATTACTCCTCCTCCTTTGTCCTGGATACTCTCCCTGAGAGAGGGAGAGGTTACAGTAAGCAGGAATACAAGCATAACAGTGCACTTCCATAGCACTGGGTGGCACTGATATATTGCTAAATTCAATAATCACAATATTTTCCAAGATATTTTATGACAAATTTGCACTAAAAAACTCATGAGTACTGTAAATGGCTCTCTGCGCTTAAAGAATGGCTTACAAACCTGATGTACGGCACTGTGCAAATGTCTTAGGTCATCTGAAAATAAAATTTAAAAAAATTATCTGTTCTGAAAAAAAAAAACACCAACTGGTTAGCTTGACCTCTCATCTAAAAAAACCAAGGTATTTCATGCGTTTCAGTAGCTGACCCTAGGCTGTGGAACAGTTTACCACTTAAAGAACTGAGATGTGCACCCTTCAGAAGTTTAAATACCGTCTTAAAACCTATCTCTGTTCCTTGAAGTATGATTGTGTTTAAATTGTGCCCATTTATTCAATTATGTAATTTTGTACTCAGCCCTTTTTTAGAAATAGATCTGACTTGCTTTATTGCTTTAGAAATGAAGCGCTTTAGAAATCAATGTGACTTGACATTACCCTCCTCAAGGCAGCCCAGTATTTACAGTTACCATGCAATGCCTAGTTCAGCTAATCGGTCCTTCAGTTAATGAAATCAGGTGCTGTGGATGGAATTTAACAAACATGGAATAACTGAAGTGCAGCAAGAAATCAAGGACCAAACCTGTGTTTTATTCTAACCAGGTTTTCAATGAAACTTATTGCTTAAATGTATTTTACATACATTTTAAACCATTTCAAAATGAATTTGAAGCACTCAGCAAATGACATGCACTGCAATACTTTTTGTTTAGGCATAAATACCCCAAAACAAAAACTGATCACTATCACTGTATATCACCAATATTGGTAGACTGGTATAGATGATATATTGCTCAGTATATATAGACTCTTCTTTGTAAAATGCAAGTGATTCTCGCTCTGTGGGTTTAATTCTGTAGCCTCCTGATGGTTAGAAGGTTGGAGAGTAGTTGTCTGTAACTGCTATATTCTGGAACTGTAAATCCTTCAATGTTTCATTGAAGGATGAAATGTATCATGAAGAATAAAACAGAAGGATTAAAGAAACACAGAGAGAGCCAGGATTCAGAGACTCCTCCACTAGCTCACTGGAGGCTGGCTAACAGCTGGAAGCTGTCAGGCATGGAACCGGTGCACAAGCTGGGCTATAAATCCCGAGAGGCCCCCTAGAGGCGACCCTGACCCCCCTCCCTCTCCCTCACCGGGGCGTGTATGAAACATGCTGACAGGTACACAAATACAAACACAGGTGAGACTAGTAATTTCCAGCAAATGCAGTTAGTCTTCCTCCAGCGTTCACTCCTTTGTGTAAAGCTGCATCCTTGACGCCTCTAAACCAGATAATGGATGAGTCTGGGAATAGAGCAGGCTTTGTTTTGGTTTGGCATTTACTTTTTTCTGCTTCACGACCCAAGCTCATGAAGTAACACCTGCCTGGGACCTGTAGAGTGTAAATACTATTTAGCTAATCATGCAGTTTCTTTATACTTACAGCATGGAAGAACACCAGCTACTGGACACACTTCACGATCCAAAATTTCTCATCGCTTTTACATGACAAATAAAAATAAACTGAATAACAAACAAATTCATAGCACAAAACAGGTTCAAAATCCAGTACAGATCATTTTAGACTTCTGCAGATCGACCTCAAAATAAAAATCAATTAAAAAATGTTTGTTTAGAGGATGGAATACCTTCACTTAAGCACTTTTTTGGTACTTTCAGATTTGGTACAGAACATCAGGTTTTCTTTGGAATGCTTTTGAGATGACTGTAATAAGTAGTATGAGTCAGATTTGCAAGTTTTATATAACTGTGTTAGGTTTAATGATGCTTGCAAATAATACAAATTTTAACCCTTTTGTGAAACCCAAGAGTTTCACAGGAGGTCCAAAAGGGCAATAATAGCCCTTCTGAAAGTTCAGTCACTAGCAAAGATGTTCTCATTCATCTCTGATTTTGGCAAACAGCAACAAAGAAGCACAGGGAGCATTTACACAATGCACCATCTTTCTCATTCACCGAACAAAAGCCTAAACTGACTGGAAATTACTGGTCACTGGGGACTGCATACAAGTAAATCCCAATATAAGAATGAAGGGACCAACCTGCTTCTCAGCAAACAGAGTTAACACAGCAAGGATCAACCGTATTCAAAATGGGAATCCGGCCAAAAAAAAACATTTACATCTCAGTACACCTACTGGCCTAACTCTAAAAAATAACACATAGTGTCTAAAGCAATATCTATACATATTTTTTTCCCTGAAGACAGGTCAAACATGATCTGTGAAAAAAGTCTGAAAGTTTAGGCAGAGAAATCTAGAAAACTTTAACAGACATTAATCACATATTACTAAGAATAAAGATGATCAATTGTTGCCTGTCTACTGTGGTCCTGAACAATAACAACAGCTGTTAATAAGTCACACACAGTAAAAAGGATGCACAGTTTTACCCATAAAACCACATAGTGACACAGATAGCGACATCCTCTTTTTCACTCTTACAGCAACACAATTCATAGCTGCTTGGGCACAGTCTAGTGATTTCTTCTGGGTTTTAGAACCCTGCCCTGACCATCATGGGCTGTGTAGATTATTATAACAGAGCTAGCTGCTGTCTCTGGACATACTTACAGCCATATGGAGCTTTTGCCCCTTTTTAGAGGTAGCTACCTGACCAGACCACACCTTGCTGACCTTCCACATCTCACTATGTTCATTCCAATCCATTGCAAATTGTGCCAGGTGTAGTAAGAGCCCGATAATGGCCACAAGCTTTGTCTCTCATGCCTCGGCATTGATCCACAGAGACAAGCTTTTAGTGAGCTGTACTTGGACCGTAGCATAATGTCGATGTCCCAGAGGCAGAAACACCTCTAGGGCTTAGACCTGAAGTCAGTCACTGTTCTCTCAGGCAGGCAACAAACTCTGTTCTGTTGAAAACTGGAAGACGAGAAAACACTGAGAAATATTTGCCTCCTGCACTCGCACTCAAGCTCATGGCATTGCAAACAAGTCACCCGTTTGGAAACAAGTAAACAACGCACCTGATGAAAACATTTTAACTGAATGAGTTTCTTCTCACTGACATCCTTTCTGCGGCTGCGTTGCTTTTTATATGCTTTTTTCAGCTAGACTCGCTCTCTTTTGCCCTCCAGTTTTCCTATCAAAGCAGCTGCCGTACGGGGCATTGTTAAGTTGGCCATGGGTGATCTAGGCCTGGATGCTTCCATATCCTTCACGTGTAGTATTTTATTTTCAGCCGGTTTTCTATTCCAGTGCCAGATTGTTAAGTGAAAAAACGTACTACACTACTTTTAGAGGCCATATAGGAATAAAGGTGTCGTAGCCTGAAGAAAATGCTCCGGGTCTTGCATAGATCATTTGGTGGTAAACCACAATAAGTCTCTCTGCATAAACCTACTCTGCCTAAGTGCAGAATACAGGATGACTAGATACTTGTAAAGCTATCTTGCTGCACCTAGGACATACAGGGAACTTGTTTTTTCATGTTACATTCTTTGTTTCAGTTTGTTCTTTTGACCACACCAAACTGTCCCTGGTGTTGGGCTGCATTGTTTGTAACTACAGCAAGTTCTTGGTCTCTCTGGCTGGATTAATCCTCTCTCTGAGGATTGCAGGGCACCAGGGTAGATTAAGAGTCCTGCCACAAGTACACCCTTACACAGCTTCCTTAGATCTGGATTCCTTCTTTGTAGTGGCTTCCACCATGAAGTGGTTCATCACTGTATCCCCACCATTAGGAATTCAAGTGACCCTAACAACAAACGACAACAGAGTGAGCCAAGAGTGGAACCTCACTCCTCCTACCATAGAGTTGCTACAGTCCTCCTGGCTCCCCACAGTCGCCACCAAATACAGAGCGTGCTGGTGATGAGATGTTAGGGCAAGTGATGACATTTTTGGAGTAGTATTTAATGTACTGCACTTGTTTGCCATTGTGGAATCAAGTGTGGAATCACTGCCATCTGTATTTGTCCCTGTCAAATCCACTCGCTCCACTGTGTTATGCACATGGTTGGCCAGAGTGGCTAATCTATGACTTCCCTTTGCTCTTGAAATGCTGCACAGAATTTCAAACTGCAATGAAACTGTGGTTCCCACTGCTATCAAAGGAGCTTGCTGTAGCGGCTTCTGTATCTCTCAGAAAGGACTTTCTGTCCCAGCTAGTGGTCCAGGTGTGACGTCCACACAACTGAGAGCTGGCAGTTTAGGAGACTATTCCACACATAAGGGCTCTGTTCCCCTGCTCCTCTATTGTTTTCCAGAGTTAAAGATTTCTATCCTTTCATACTTCAGGGCTTCAGGCTAATATATCCTTATACAGTACTATACCTATATAAAGTACTATATCTATATACAGGTTTTGAACATTTTGGCACCCCTGGCTAAATTGAAAAGAAGTGAAAAAAAGTCTACATCACTTCTACATGAAACAAACTCTAAAATGCCATTTTTCAAATTTTAATGCACATTTGCTGAATTTAAAACTTGTTTGAGTCAATAAACTGTAGAATTCTGCTCCTCTTTCTTTTCTAAACTGCACTTGTCTTTCCTCCTCAAAGTCCCTTCTGAAGACCTCCCTATTTAAAAAGTACTTTGGTCTCATTTTGAAACTTATTATTACTTAGTAAGACCCCCTCTGGCTGACACAACCTTAGAACATTTCTTGTACCCAACTCACAACAAATTATTCATCAGCAATCTCACATGCTCAGCATGACTAAAATCTAATCACAGATGATCAGTAATATTAAATAGTCTTGGTACAATAAATCTCTTTTCTTCAGTTTCTTCACTGACTGTAAGACTTTAGCTTCCGGGATTTGAAAGTATATTGAAGAAACCTTTCTTCCCTCTGGTCTGGTTCTTTGATTGTAGCCAAAGGACCAAACCACAACATTAATTTTCTGTAACTGTTTAATCCTTACTAGGGTTGCCGGAGCCTGTCCCGGGGTCTATGGGTGTGAGGGAGGGACCCAGGGCGCACATACACACCATCCGCTCACACACTCACAACTCCGGCCAATTTAGAATCCCCAATTCACCTGAAACGCCTGTCTTTGGACTGTGGGAGAATCTGGAGACCCTGGAGGAAACCCACGCCACCACGAGGAGAACATGCAAACTCCGCTGACGACAACAGTTCATTTCAAAATGTTTCGGTTTATCTAAGAAAAATCAACTAAACATGTTATTTGACCAGTGGTGCCCAAACATTCATACACAACAGTATCACAGGCATGTAGGCATACATTCTTCAGGTACACATAATCCTTTCTTTAGACTGTTCAGCACCTTCAGGCAGTTTCTAACCACAAGGGGTTCCGTAATACAATCACAAAAATGTGTATTTTCTCCAGTCCAAGCAGGCTTCTCTGTGGTGTCTGAAACAACCTGTTGGGAAAAGATGCTGCCAGTATTGCTCAAGACCAGTTTTATTGGTATACTGTATTGAAAGTATGCTCAGAAGATGTGCTGGTGGATATTTCTTCGCAATATTGATCACCAATGACTGGGGCGCATGAACCAAACAATAGTATTTTGCTCACAGCTCACAATCTCAAAACAAAAAAAACCAGCTTAATGTGAACACAGACGAACTTCTCCAAACTGAAACAAACAAAAAATGGTGAATCATCCATGATTTACACAAGATTTGTACTTGATTTAATAATTGGCCACCCATTTTTGTGCCCTTATTATATAAATCGGTGTATCGAGTTGGATTTGTTCGCCAGCATTCATCAAACATACTGCCTTCTGTAGATAACCGGAACTCAGTTACAGTCATAATTAGTGCTCTGAGTGTGTATAGTGCTATATAGCTGTTTAAATATGTAAAAGAAGAATATTTCCACATTAAAAAATAAACAGCGAATACCGAATAACTAAATACAATAATATCAAAACAGTAAATATGTATTATGTATGTTTCATTGTATTTATTATGCTATTATAGTTTTGTCAAAGCTAGATCTAAAGGTCTGTGGCAACACTTATAAAATGAAATAAAATAAACAATGAAGGCAGAATGTGTGATTTAATGGTAAAATACTGTAACGGTAACTTTTAATCACACTTTAGGCACAATTGATGAGTTTCTTTTACATTTATTTTCTCCAGTTACTTCTGTCTTAATTAATATTCCATATACTTCTGCTTAATATTCCATATACATCTTGTTTTCTGACTCACAGTAAATTATACCATATGGCAGAAAATGGGGGTCCTGTACCCCATACACTCTAAGATATTTGAGAGAACTTAAATTGGAAGCCCCTTTTCATATTCTGTATCTCTATAACACAGTTTACAACAGTACAGCAAATGCACCCATACGTTCAGCACATAAATCACCATTTTATTTTCTCCCAGGGACAGTTTAAATGAATCAACACTGTTCTCAGTGAAATGAAAACAAGGTTGCTCTCAATGTCAGACTAAATGGCTAATCATAATGCTTCAGTGAAGTTCTAATGACTATCAGCACAATCATTAAGAAACTGAAAAAAATAATAAAAAACAATCTGCTGACATTACTGTATGAACAGTGCCCACCTTGTCCTGAAGTTCGCAGGATGAGGATGTCCATCATAGAGCGATAAAAAATCATATTCCTCCTCCACTGCAAATGACTGAAAGACTATTTGAATGCGGTTGCCCTCCTCCACTACAATAACCCACGTACAGTTTGCCCCATTGGGATATCCATATGGAAAACCGGGGCTCTCAATGGTCCCATTTCTCCCTTTTAACGTCCCTCCACATGTATATATGAAACCTGGAACAGAGAAGAAGAAGCATATATTAGTTACAAAATCAAATTAAAATGGCTTAAAAAACAACAAGGCCGGCAGAGGAGCCTAGTGTCATACACACACACACGCACACACACACACACACACACACATACACATGCGCACACACACGCACTGTGACACTTTACTCAGAATGTTTTTAATGCTGGTTTAGGGGGATAATATTTTGGGTTATTATCGTACTTAGACAGTTTACTCCCACACTGTCATAAACAGAACAAGATACGCACGTTAGAGTTATTTTCACTTTTTAAAACAGTTTTAGTGATTTGTATCCTCAAAGTAACTGCGAAAAAAGGATTTAAAATCAATGTTCCTTATTCTACATTTCTGTGTGTGTGGTTTTATTATTATTATTATTTCTTTTTTTCAGACTGAAATCAGAAAAAATGATAAAAAAGGAAACTTAATATACAGAACAAATCATGGTCTTGCCAGGACCTTGGGCATCTTTGTCAGTAATCCATCCCTGCTTAAGACACTTCTTTTCATGCCTGGATAGTTTGGAAGGCTTGTCTTGTCAGGTTTTACACATTTCTGGCATATAATTAGTTTGAATAGTTAAGGCAGCGTAATTAGACACTTTGATTTTGAGATGAATCAGCACATGTCATGCACTACAAAAAACATACACAAAAGGTGCCACAAAACACTCTTCAAGCAATGTCAGAGTGGAACACGTCTGCTTCCTTAAGTAAACATTTTGATGAAGGGACCTGTGCATGTGAAGAACTTTCACATAATGAAAGGGTGTTTTAAAAAATTTGCAGCTCTTTATAAAACCTTTCTATTATGTGGTGCTTCTTTAAACTTTACAAGGGTTCTTCACATTTACACATCTCATTTGTAAAAATGGGTTCTGCAAATAAATACTAATTGATAGGTTCTTTGGGGAACCGAAAATGGTTCTTCTACGGCACTGTGCAAAGAACCCTTTGTGAAATTGCAAGTTTTGCATTAGCTGAAACCTGTTTTTAGAGAATTATCTAGCCATTTAGCATTAACAAACACAAAACAGACTTCCAGTCTTCTACCCTTCATTGAAGCTAGCAAATGTGGGCCACAGCTAACTATAGGGAAATCTGAGAAATGGCAGAGAAAGAACGTCATGTACATAATTTTCTTCTCACTAAAACAATTAACTTGCAGTCGCTTAATCAGATGTTTAGAAGTTATTCTGCTAGCTGGATTCAGCTCACACCGACACACCCTCAGATAACAAACAAACCAGCAAGCTTCATAAAATGGCAACTTAAGATACAGTGGAGAAGTTATTTACTCATGATTTGTTGAATGTCCTGCACTGTGTCCATACTAAACTAAAATCTTCACAGCTGATGAAGTCAAGTCAAGTCAAGTCAATTCAAGTTTATTTTTATAGCACATTATCATACACAACGATCATTCAATTCTATGGAATAGAATACAAACAAAAACAAATTAGAATAAAATAATGGAAGAAATAAAAGAACAGAAAATCGATAAAAGAAAATTAAAAGTGCAAGAGAAGTCCAGCTATTTAAAAGAAGGCGGAGGATAGTGTGGTTTTTGCAGCTTTTTAAAACTGGCTACAGTGATGAAGTGCTTAAGCCAAACCAAATCAGCCGATGCATAAAGGCAAGGAACCTAGCCTATCTGTGCTTTCTTAGTAAGTCGACAAAATCCTGCGCTGTTACACTCTCAAGACGTTAGACTTTGCTCACTCTGCAACATCATGGATCTTTAGAATGCAGCCAAGAGCTTTCCAAGCCAATGATCTTCACATGTGGTTCTTCAAATTAAAAACATTGTGCCTTTCCTGTTTCAGGGAGACCATTACTCCATCAGTGAGCTGGAAAACGTCTTGTTTACATGCCACAGCCTTAAGTACTATTCAGAAGGGATTCGTTTTACATGGGGAGGTGGGGTGATGTAATTTTGCCACAGGACGTCTGTAATATTTATGACAGATTCTCACGGGATAAGAAATCTGGGCATAAATTACAGAGGCGAGAGTGGCTACTTGATTTACTCACTGTCTTCATACCAAAAAGTTCCATAGGCAGTACATTCAGCTGCTCACAAGTTAAAAAAGAAACTTAATCCTGAAACTTAAAGAGGAATGTAAGCATCATTTACCTTAGCCACTGTGTTAAGTGAGTGCAGTGTGTCTTTAGTGCTGTCATTAGCTTGAGAATTTACACCCAACAGTCATGATTTCATCAAATTTTCTAACTTTTGTGTTTTAGAGTTCACAGTCATGCACTTGAGGTCATATATTGAGGACAATACATGTCAGCTTCATTTATGCCACAACAACATGCTAGGAATACAGGTCAAAGCCTCCACACATAAGGAACAAAGTGAAAACTCATTTGACACTGGAATAAGTCAGGAACAAGCACCGATAAGTCAGTTCACATGGGATTAACATAATTTGGGCTTATTTCTGCAGTACATGTTTAAAGCCAGTGGAATCTCCACTGACACAGGAGCACATAGTCCATAAAAAATGATTGACATGGTGAGTTCAACAAGACTAAAATCACTGAGGAGCACCGGTAATAATTACATTACCCCACCTCCCAATGTAAAACTAATCCTGTTCAGATAGGACCACATTCGGCCGAAAAAGACCAGTCCGTTCGAAGGGAACTGCAGAATATTAGAATCATTGACTATTTTCCAGGGTTATTGACCGGGCATAAAAGCTCTCTCTATGAATGCTAAATTAGCATTGCCATGTTTTTTTATGAAGACACTACTGGGTCTGATTGCAGGCACTTATCCAGTCTACTAAGACCAATGATTCTATTTAAAGTGATACTGGGGAGACAGTATTGATTGACAAGTCAAGGTCTAGCCTCCCCTGATATAGTCTTTTTGCACTGCAGTGATGAGTTATTATACAAATTCAGGGAAACACTTCAACAAAGAACGCGTATATCAAATGCAGTGCTTTACAATGGATGGCATAGGTCATTATAAGAACATTAAAAGTATGTATCCTCCCACATAAAAACAACACATAACTAAGAGGAATATAAGATGTGTCATGATGCATTAAAGCACCAGCTCATGACTTCTACAAGAGCATAGTTAACAGTTTGTATAGGTAAGCACTTTGGTAGGAAAAAAATTGTAGTAAAATGAAAGCGTAATGTCCAAGCAACAAATCTAGAGACTTTTTTAAAAACCTTGTCTAATTTTCACAGAAGAGAATTTGGGGCACCTCCCCTGCACCCATCAATGAAAGAAAACATTGTCGGCAGCAAGTATCTAGTGGCATTTTGCCACTTTTCAAGAAGGTTTCAGCTACTTTCCATAGCGAATATTTTGAAACACAGCAGACCTTAATACATGCAACGTACAGAGAGATACCTCTGTTTTAATCTAATCAATAGCAGCAAAAAAGTGATTACAGAAACAACACCAACTGATGAGACTGTTCAGTCAATCATCCCTCCAGTAAGCTTAGGCTGCATTAATGGTACAATAATGCCAGACTCTTACCTCACCAACTACTGGCCATTTTGTGGCCATGTCGCAGCAGGACTGTCACTTGTGATGACATTTGATGGCTGTGACTGGCATTTAAATAGCATTATTTACTTTGAATGTGCATTTTACAGCTAGTATTTTTAATTTAGCATGTTAGCTAACCTTAAGACACATCTGCCACGCCAGTCAGTCTGGATCTAGTTAGTTCTTTATGAATTCAT
>JBBPCZ010000148.1:12903203-12912253 GCA_037974445.1 Brycinus macrolepidotus | reverse complement strand
GGACCAAATAGACTCGGGACCAGTGTTAAATTTAACTCTTTAAGTGTTATTTTAACACTGCGAATTTTACTGTGTAGCATCTATATTGCATCCTGATAAGATTTTAATAACGTGTTCATTTGGTAGTCAAACGTGTCACCATGCAGCCAGACTTTGGTATGCTTATACCTAAATGTGGCTTGACCTTATCCAGATATAATCCTGATTCTCAAGACAGGTGACCAGGTGTAAACAGGGTCTGAGTTACGGTCAGTGTTTGGCTGGATCCTACAGTCAGTCTCTTTCTCACTGTGCTATGTAAAACCCATTGGAACCCATTCTATCCACAGTGATGTTCTTGTGTTACACAAGGTATACCAAAAGTCAAAATCTTCCGTTAAATGTCTGTTAAACATGTCACCATAAACAAAAACAGGACTTGATAAAAGGTCATGCATACTACATGTCAAAATATGTAATTACCAGGGGCTATGAGAGGCTGATACAGCTAAGAACCATAAGCTAGAACCATAAGCTAATATACAATTCTGGTCATTTGGTGTCACTGTTGTAATTAATATTAAAAACAATTCTGTCATGTTAAAAAAGATGCCTTTTAGATGCTACTCAACTATAACTTTAGAGATTTCAAATAATTTATAGGAAACTATAAAAACAAAAGGATCCAGAAGGATTATCAAAGCTGTAGATCAATGACTTAAGAAGCTGTGTAACATTGTGTCTGAAAAGTAGCAATCAAATCTCCAAAAATTACAAAGCATCAGAGTATGTCATTCTTATTTAATAAATGCGGGTCCCCATAAAACTGGAAGTATTAAACAAAACACCTTGAAATACCTCCTGGTCTGTTGTGTATAGTATTTCAGTCTACACTGTAGAAGTTATTATTAAATGAAATTACAGCAATTATGACAATGATGGCAAACAGTAGGGAATAGAAGTGGGTTTTTGTAACAAAAAGTGTTTGTTTGCATTCTGTGATCATGCTGGTTCTAGCAGGTCTTTCAGAACGAAGAACTGAGGTGAGTACTTGACTTGACTTGACTTGAGTACTACAGACTGTACGCTGGATTCTACCCCAGGAGTAATTAATTTTTTGAGGCTTCTGAGATCTTAGACACCACAACACAAAACCACAAATATGATTATCATGTTCCTCCAGCAAACAAGATGCTTTAGACAAAACTGTCTTGTGACCCCTCTCACCTCCATTTTGTAAAACCTCTTCAAGCTTGTCTGTTTGGTTACGTCCCACTTATACTGCCAAACTCTCTCTCTCTCTTCCTCCATTATCCTCTTTAGGGAGAGATCCTTCCATCCTCGTGATGGTTCTGCTCTTTCTCACTTTCTTGGCTTGCAGTAATCTCCCTTGTTGCCACTTCAGAAACACTGACTGTACCCCACACAGACAGGAGAAGAAAAGAGGCGGAAAGGAGAGAGGAAGAGACAAATGGAGATACTGACATGGAGGAAAGGGAAGAAGACTATGTTTAGACAGGAGCCTGTAAAGCTCATACTGCATTCGCTCTACTGCTTAACCTGACAAGTTTAGACAGATTATCAGCATGTGATCATGGCCTGAAATGGATGCCGTATGCGCTTGAGATGTGAATCACGCCTCCATGTGACTTTTTCAAAAAAAAAGGACCATAGGCGACATGTTTTAGATATCAGCAATGGAATTTGGGAGAAAACTATTTTAAGTGCCTGGCTAAATAGAGCCTAAGAATTTCTGATGTTCAACCGGAATGCTGGGATCTTTTCCTCATCTCGTGTTCATGCAACGTCTTTTGTATTCCTGTCCTTCAACAACAAAGCTGCCGTAGCAGCTCAGGAAAAAAACAGAGGGAAAAAAACCCACCCCCACTTCCCCCACAGCAGTTTCTGAATACAACTGCTATGTTAGTTTATTTCACATCTCTCTCTCTGTCTCTCGATGTCTCTCTCTCTCTCTCTCTCTCTTTCTGTCACTGTGTCGCTCTCTTTCCAGAGTGCTTTCCCCAGCCTAATATCCACCACAGTAAAGACTACAGCATAATCTAAGTATGTGATTTCATCATGTGCTCGCTAAGGATGCTAGTGAGCCTACTGGGGGCAGTTTTTCCAAATGTCTTTGCTTCCTTATTCACTGCTCCTTCTAATGATTTTATTCACTGCAATGCTTGATTCCCTCAATAAGTTTGATCTGGAATTCTTTTTAGTTTTACCCAGTTTATGCTAATTTGTTCTAAAAATGAGTTAAAGTAATTCTAAACTATTTCTAGAGGGTTCATTCATCATTAAATATGTACAGAGCAGCCTGAGCTTTAAAAGAATAAAAAGTCGGAAAAACAAGGTTTTGGTCTATTACCAACCATTTCTATTGGGTGCAATAATATCACACATGTTATGGCAGGTCAAGGCATCAGATTTTCCCTCACCACAGCATTGTAGATTCTCAATGGTTATGGGAGTTGGCACATCAATGCAACAGCAAAGGTGTTTAGAGTTTTGACTGCGATTCAGAGCAGCTGGTGTGACTCAACCGCCCATCTCTAAATACCCATTGCCTCTCTGCGCTTGAGAGGAGATAAATAAATAACAGGAGTGAAGAAGGAAACAAAGAAGAAAAGGCAAGCAAATGCAAGTAAATCGGCGCTGAGGCCCTGAATGAGTCATTTGTTTTCTCATCCTTGTGTTGCATTTACATTTCAGATTGTGGAAACAGTGGCATCAAAGTATGGATGATTTCAAACTACCTGAGCTACTCAATAAAGTGGAGCCAATATGAAAACGTAAAGAAAGACCTTTGAGGTCTACCATGAAGTCTTCTCTTTGTTTGGTTCCAAATGACCTGAGATTATCAATAAAGAAGAATCAATAAGAAAACTGAAATAAAGACCTTTGAGATCCACCATGAGTTCTTTTCTTTGGTTGAAGCCTAATAAGTGGAGTTCAGGAGCCCCTTAAAATTTCCTCCTTAGAGTTTCTTTTATGAGACTATGTGCATTGATACTTTATTTTATCACCTCCTATGCAATCTATTTTTTAGACTTTAAGAGTGCTGGTACATTGTCCAGAGCAGTGAGAGCTGTTTCTTCAGCTTTAATTAGTGTGATTGTGGAAACAAAGTCTTAAGTTTTACTGTTATAATTATTTTGACTTTACCAATTGTTGGCGCCACTTCTAGTCAGAGCCCGTATTGAATTCTGGCATAATTCCAACGTCAAAACGTCCGTTAATATCCAGTACAGTGCATGTGTACTCAGATTTTCGATCACTTCTTGAGGGGCTGAGTACTGATCGTTTCAAAAATTGATTTTTGAGGTTGAGTCATCGCTGTAATATATGGGGAGAGAGAACGGCCTTTAAAATGTGTGTTAGAGAAAAAAACTGTGACATCACAGCTAAGGCAGCCATAAAGGGCCAAAATGCGGAGAAACAAACCTGGAGCAAAACATATAGCAGACTTTTAAAAAGACTTCACGTCGCTAAATCTAACGTCAGTTATGAAAAATACGTGTGTCACTGTTTGTTGTGGTTTAATTAAAGAATTAGCCTGCGAATGCGGCTAAGTATTCAACCATAAATAGCTTGGTAAGAGCCACTGAGTTGTCGGTGGTTCCTTCGGTGGTTCAGTGGTAAGATGCTGGGTACTGAATCAGAAGATCGCCAGTCTGAATTCACAGTGCAAGTAGTTGTTTTTTTTTTTGTCCATAAAACCAGTGTTTGGGTGCCTCCAAAGACTGGTTTTTATAGCGACCACACAATCACACTTCGCAAAAATGCATCTGCTTACTCTTATGACTATTCCACTGACACGAATCCAGTGAAAGTTATGATTCTATTTGACATTTGTCATACGACATTTGCCTGAAGTCTTCAACAGTCTACCTGTCCTGGATACAGTATGGATGGATGAAAAATGAAAGGAGTAAGATAAACACTGTGCTGAATCAAGGTAGCTTTGGCTAATGCACCTCTTTGGCATCATTTATGTGCAAGCTGCTACGTTTGCTCTTTTGATCCTCCTCAGTTTTCAGTATATTCAGAGAATAGTGGTTTCCAAAAGAGAGACACAGGCTGAGCAAATCAACCCAGATGATCTCAAGGCTAGAGCAGCTCTTAGATCTCATAGATCTCACATCTAGTAAACTTTGTTCAGATGTTCAGTTTGTTATTACAGAAATTTTTCTACAGAGGAAAATAAGTGAAAATGCACCCGTCCATTTACTGTAAATCTAAACCATATCTTTGATTTTATAGAATGGTGATGACGCATAAATCTACACACAGTTAGGGGAAACCATGTTTTGTTATGTTAAAACAAACCAAACCATCAAAGAAGCGTCTTGCCCCACTGAAAGGGTAAGAAGGGCTTTTAGTGGGGAAAGACACTCCTTTGATTGTTTTTACGCTGAAAGGGTAAAAAACAATTTTAAAATAACAAAACATGGTTTCCTCTTAACTATGTGTAGATTTATGCAACATCATCATTCTGTAAGATCACAGATACGGTTTAGATTTACTGCAAATGGACAGGTGCATTTTCCCTTATTTTCCTCTGGCCAGGATAAGAAGCCACACTGGTGAATCTTATATCAGTTTGCCATCTAGGTTTTACAGAAAGTGACATTTATATGTCAAATAATTCCTGCCCTTGATTTATTTATTTTCAAAAGTACCACAAAAATATATTATGAAATCAATTTATGTTTTAATGATTCTATTTGGCACAGCCAAATAATATCATGTATACTAACATAATAATATAATGTATATTTATATTCTTATTATTATTATGAAAAGTAATAATAATACCATGGAACCAATTAAAACAATAACCATTTAAACAAAAGCATTCAAAGTAATCTGCAGCTTAACACCAGCCCTCTCTAACTAGTGACTTTCTGATTAAAATCTAACTAATATTTATAGTACTACAGTATAATATACAGTAAATACAGTATAATTGTGCAATTTTTGGGGTGGAATATTATTACTGGGCAAAACGTGCAATTTATAAAAAATTTTCTGGTGCATTACTACTGTTTTTGTCAATGCCTGTCACTCCATTGTGTACCTGTGTGTGTATATATATCCACAGTGTTCTTACATATATTTATATATCCACTCTGTACATACATGTATGTATGTACACACACTCATTGTGTACATACATACATATACATATATATATTCCAGTACACACGTCCATATTTTATATTTCTAGATTGTATAGTGTACATTTTATACTGTACTGCTGGTATAGTTTTTATTTTATTCTATTGTTTTTTTAATTTTCGCTGCTCTTACCTTTGTACTGTACACTTTCTGCCATGACAATGCAAATTTCCCACTTGTGGGACTAACAAAGGTTTATCTTATCTTATCTCTTATCTTATCTTATTATGAAAAGGGCCAAATATACTGCTCTCTATAGCGGCCGCCATAGTCGTATCATCGCTGTACAGTGGAAATCAACTGTTGTTTTTCTGAATTTATTTTTCTACAGCATTGAACTTTTTTTTGTTTCTCCCAGGAATGCAATGATTCAGATTAAATTTCAGAATGAATCACCCTATAGCCATTCACTGAATGTGTCAAGATTAGATTTAGTGCCATCATTTGATTAGGAGAGAAAATAAAGGGAAGCTCTCACCCTGGGGGGCTTCTTCCCTGAAGTTATCCTACTATTTAAATGTAATCATGTAATTACATAATTAATTTCACAGTTAATGACGTAATAAATTACATTTGCATTCAGATTACATTCTGCATCAATAGCTTTGAATCTGCATTACATTTTCTGCTTGTTTTGGTGTCAAGAAATCATGATTACATGCAAAAGGTGTACATTTCTCAGTCTGAAGGTGTAAGAAAACCTTTCCTTTTCTACTTATGAACACAAACGTGGTACAGACCGGAAGTTTAGAGGCACACTTTTAACAGAACGTCTTTGCTTCTGTGAGTGAGGAATAACTCACATCAAATGATGAGCTTTTACTACTGCCGGCAATAACTGCGATATCTAAGGATTAAACATGTAGATAGATTGTGGAATTCATTTTTGCTGGGGGAGCTCTGGCTTCTGGGTCATCTCATACGGCATGGCTTTGGAACATAATTTCAGGAGTACCATGGAAACTGCACTCACCGGTGCAGTAATTATCGACCTTCTCCCTAGCAATGCGGCTTCTTAATTGACACCATCGGCACTGAGCTACAATCTATGGGTGCAATTTGAAAGTATGCCTTCTCTATTTTCCTTCAAGGCCGGCGATTTTTTTTTTCCTCCCTATTTCACCAATCACAGTGTAACAGATAAATAGGTGAGGTAACTGTTCATGTTTTTTTCCCCAAGTAACACAACATCTTCACTTATATATCACTGGCCTGTTTGCTACTGTGACTGGTTTGTTGAGGTGACTGTATGGTGAGGAAGTGCAAGCCTGTAATGAACGTTCGACTCGGGTCTTTTAAGCATAGCTCTGGCGCAGCAGGCGCACTACTAATACAGCTGCTCCAGTAGCTAAAAAGCACTGGCTCTGTCTTTGACTGAGCGAGATCTGAAAGAATGACATTGAGACACACAAAGACCTCCGGAGGTGTCCACACAGCCTCTGTGGGTGGGAAGAGTAGACTTTTATTATGGTCATTTGAAGCTCCATTTGCAGCATTCCTTTCAAGTCTATAGTGTTATTACTCATACATGGGTAGGTGGTTGGGGTAAATTAGATTTTGGCTTTTATCGCAGTAAAATCACCTGTGCCGAATGAACCCCTATGGAGTTAATTTGATTTCTGTTTACAATTTGACTTTTTAATGTTGTTTACATCAACCTCACTCTGCATACCTTGAGTTATTCTTGAAGACATTTACTTTTAGGTGCCTCTTTTCATTTTTCCCAGAGCAACAAGAGTCAATACAAGAGCTGATGAGAGAGAGGGAACATATTTCTTTTACACTGCTCACTAATAGGTTCATGCATTTGCAGTTTTTTTTAATGGAGAAGGAGCAATAGTCCTCTACCCCGGTCATTTAGGCCCTGTTTACACTTCATCCAATTACGGGATCTGATTGTGGTAATTGAGTCACCACCCGAGGAAGACATGCCGTGTTTACACTCTTTTCAAATGTAGCTCCTGCATTCAGACATTGATCGGTTCTCCTTTCCTTTTGTAATATATACATTTCTAAAAGCCTAGCATAGTGCTGGATGAGGGTAGGCACAGCCTGTATAGATTATGCTCTGTTTAATGCCTTACGAAACATTTTGTCTTTTTAATGCAGGGCACTCTGGGCTTTTATGTTACAGAGAAAGAAAAAACAGTACTGACGCACAGACAGATATGGGTGAAAATCCCAGGTAGCTATGAATGCAGAAGGTGTGTCAATGTCTAAGCCTACATCTGAATACACATTCAGGCACCTAAAATAACTTTTTTAATGAGAAAAATGAGGTGACGAGCACGACAACATACCATGAATGCAGCCAAGCGGGCTGCACTATGCTAATGAGGGTGTCAGATCCCATCAGAACACTAACCCCAGACTCCGCCCCTCTTACGTTTACGGCACTTAGCAGACGCTTTTATCCAAAGCGACTTCCATTCCCTAACTACAGGGGACAGTCTCCCTGGAGCAACTTCGGGTTAAGGGTCTTGCTCAGGAACCCAGTGGCGGTGCTGAAGGTAGGATTCAAACCCATGACTTCTCGGTCCAGAGGCAAGTATCCTACCCACTAGGCCACCACCACCACCTCTTCCACACAATGACTTCTAATGCCTAGATCTAAATCACCTGAGTTTTAATCACATGACCCTAATGAATTGACATATACCTCAGACTTCCACATTCAGATTTGCAAAGCATTGCCATGGACTATCCCTGCATATCGAGCGTGTTTTGTATCTGGTTATTTGACTTGTATTTGTATTCCCCTGCCTGTATTTCTTGACTTTGATTCCTGTTTCGCTCCGTTTAGTTCTGTTTGCTGATTTGTATTTGTATTTCTGGACTCTGACTATTAGGACGACACTCTTGGACTTGACTCTTTGGTATGATGATTCAGAATTATTTGCTAATCGGACTGTCTTTTGAGTTTGGAACTCTGACAGTATCTATTTTTTGTAAACTGCTGCTTTATGGAATAAATCTTGTTGCCTGTTTGACTCCGCATTTGGGTCTATCTTCGTCTGAATATGACAGTTTACCAAAATTTAATAATGAAATTAAAGTGTGATATTTATGTTTGGGGGAAGAGTTGAAATACAAGAAGCTGGATGGGTCTAACTTGATCTGAACCTGACAGAGGGGTTGAATGGCTATTTTTTTTTTTTTTCTTCTTGAGTGAGTGAACTAGTCACTCAAAAAGTAGTCAACTAGTCATTGTTAGCTAAACAAAACAAAACAAAAAAAAAAAACTAGTGTTCTGGATGTCACAGAAAAGCATTTTGCTAGTAGCTTGCTAATAGGGGCTAGCAGCTGTTGATGTGGTTTAAGTATGCACTGCAGACGAGTTTTGGTTGTATTTCAATAAGTTTCAGCCTCAGGCACTCTGGCCTCTGCTCACAGAAGTACATACACTGTCTGTTGTAAAATGCACGCTACATGCTACATGGACTGTGATTGGCCGTTTCATGTCAGTTAAATGGCACTTTCCTATCAAAGTCAGCAGATCTCAAAACCTGCATTCTGTAATTATATTCCGGTACACAATTACCCTTTTTTAATTGCCCATATGAACAACATTCAGAAACAAGACAGTGTAATCAGGGTCTTAGCCTGTTGTGCTCTTTGTATTGGGTTATATAATGTTATACAATGTACAATTTTAACCATTTCTAGCTAAACCCTGTACTCATAATGTGAATGTAAGGGTATGATGAGAAAGAGAGAGAGAGAGTTTGTATGTTCATAAGAGCATTTATGTGTGAATACCTTCTCACAATGAAAGACTCCTAAATGATTCTTGGCTAAGAAAAAAACTTTACTTGGAACAGAAACTTTAACATTATGTGTATGTTCTTAAACCCTTTGAAGAGTTAGTTCTTTGAAACAGTGCCGTG
>JBBPCZ010000148.1:12898203-12900703 GCA_037974445.1 Brycinus macrolepidotus | reverse complement strand
ATATCGGTTTTAACCTTCCTTTCATGGGTACTCCACAAAAGCAGCATTTCTCTTTATCCTCTTGTTCTCAAGGGTGGGCCGGGAGATCGCTCAATTGTCGAGTGCTGACAAACATGGATCAAAGCAATGCAAGGAGATTGTTCCTGGGACTCCATGCCAACACCAACACAAGAACCATGGAAGGCCAAGAAGCAAAGAAAAGGAGCCCCTAAAAAGGAGGCTACCACAGATGGGTGGGAAAACTCCAAATATTCACTCTTGGTAGATTATAGACCAATTAGAAAAGCTAGTGAGGCTAATCTATACTCCACTCTAGAAGTCTTTATTATCTCCCCTTAGTCCCAAAACCATGAACTGAAATGAACCTTTCCATCATCTGCTTCTACAATGAGTGATGACTGACTGACTCGTTATAAGGGTTTCAAAGGATCCTTCCCGGAACTTGGATAATTTTAGCGTTTTAGCCCTTAGAGGGTGCTTTGTTGTTGACTGGCAGTGTTATGAAAACAGAATTTCTCATATAATGAAACTTATGCATCAGCAGACGACCCTACTGAGAGATTTTCTATTTTTCGATTTTTTTTTGAGGTAGTAGACAGGGATTGATGGAGATAGGTAGCATGGGACACAAGACACAATGAGAGTTAAGCATAGCCAGGAGCATCAACTAAAACATGACGAGAAAAGCTCATGTTAAACTGACTGGAAGTAAATCTTTTATATGACAGACGTCCATGTGTTTAGCATTTGGGTGGCAATGACTCATCTTTGCCTTAAAAAGCAAAGAAAAATAACAAACCCTCCAGACATAGATAATAATAAAATACAGTGTATGAGTATTAATGCAGCAACATTATAGATTAAAACTTGTGTCCATTCAGTAAGGAGGCCTTACAATAAACTCAATCACACAGACATACATATGCATGTAAACACACACACACACACACACACACACAAAACACACACACACAAAACACATGCACGCACAAAACTAGTCACGGTGCCGTCATGCTTGTGCAGTGGTGCAGAATTCAGAATTATCTCCTGGCAAGCCAGATAAAAAAACAGCAACATAAGGCCAGAGAAATCAGCGTGACCAGATACCTCCCAAGCGTGACATTGTGTTTCATGTCCCGATGATGTCCATGGTGTACGGTGTGCATGTTTGTTGCAGCAATCTTCAAAAGGCCACAAAAAAGGAGATAATGTGGAAAGCGCAAGCACTAAATGTAAACAATCAGGAGGGCCAGAATCCAAATATCAAGAAGAATGTGTGTGTCATAATTACTCCGGGACAATATGCAGCAAAATTACACCATTAGAAAATCCCCCTTAAAATCGCAATTTGATTGAAGGAATGCCACCATTTGCACATGAATGTACTGCAACAGATCAATACTAAACCATGCACCGCCCTCCCCTCTCTCTCAGTATAGTGGCAGTTATTGATGCATTGACCATACACCTCCGTCTGCCCGGATCTCCTTATGGACCGCTATGTGTGAGTGCTGTGAGCAAAGAATCTCTCATTTGTTCCACAAATACTCTCCCACAGTCCACAATGAGAGTATATTTAGAGTAGATTTAGCTCAGGAGTGTCCATCGAGATTTGGCCCTGCTGGTCCAGTGGAATTTCTGAAATGGAAAAAAAAAAGCATGATTTGCATGCACTTATCTATGAGTCAACCTTCTAAAATGAAATAGGGATGAGGGCTGAGTTTGAGCACTCCAGATGGGAAGGCAGAGTGGAGACTGTACTTATTCAGAGAATCAGCAAACATGAAACTGAATAAAAGAGAAAGAGAGACCTGGCAAGAAGCCCAATCAGAGCACCTGCAGTTACCATTGTCAGTGACTGGAGTTTAATAAGGCCAGGTGGACTCATATTGTCTTGCTGCCCATATTTAACAACTACTTTCTTTACTCTTGTCACTTTGATTAGCACACACTTCTGATTCACACATTGCATCTTATGATGCTGGTCATAATCAATATCACTTTTGTTAGCCAATATGAAGCAGGCCTATAGGGATTTGTTTTGACCAGTTTTGGGTGTTCCTAACAAATGCATGACTGTTGTGATGAATCAGGGGTATTCATTGAGCCTGGCAGACATTGTGTTGATCTTTCAATTGTAGCGTTTTGTCATATTTCAAGTCACATCCAAGTTTCATTATTACTAATAATATAAACGAATAATGTTTTGTACACAACATGTAGCTCTGATACATAGGAGCGTCGAGTAATTCATAATAAAATGCTTAGCCTTTTACATTTTTGGCAAAAAGGGTCTGAATATAATACCAAAAAAGGTTCTATGACAACAGTGGAACACTTTTTATTGGTGCTACTAAGTTCATTATAGATAGATACACAATATGAACAAAAGTATTGGGACACCCCTGTTTTTCAGGGTTTGAGCTAGGCCCCTTACTTCCAGTGAAGGGCAATCTTAATGCTTCAGCATACCAAGACATTCTGGACAACGCCATGCTTC
>JBBPCZ010000148.1:12863151-12883405 GCA_037974445.1 Brycinus macrolepidotus | reverse complement strand
TGTGTTCTTTATTAAAAACATTCTATCTAAGACTTCTCCTGTACGTCGTCCTGCCTTGCACCCCGACATGACAATGATTCAGGACTCACGTTTCAATACACTTACAATGTATTTAACAAGGTAAGACTGAAATCAATTCAATATTCTCTCAATATTTAGAATAAAATTTGAATAAATAAAAATGACTGTATTCAGTTACATAATTCACTAAGAAACTCGAGCTGGAAGGTGGGGTGGAGCGTTTATTACATGAATCTGCTGGCCTGGGTTGCTGGTTGGCACTGCTTGAAGACTATACACACTGCAGTTATATCTAACAGAATGATTATTCTCCATGAAACACTATATGGACAAGAGTATTGGAGCAATCTTAATGGTTCAGCATACCAAGACATTTTGGACAACGCCATGTTTCCAACTTTGTGGACAAGGATGTGGAAAGGTAAGGTAAGATAGAACTTTATTTATCCGGAGGGAAATTCTTTTGTCGTGAACATGCTCAGTGCAACAAGAGGAATAAAGATAAAACAATAGAGTTTAAAAAAGACAATTACAGTAGTAATAGTGCAAATGGAATAGCAAAATAACTATAACAAAATAACTAACATAACAGATTAGTAGTGCAAAGTGACTGTGTTTGTGCCATAAAAATTTGATGAATGCAATAAAATGAGAATGAAAAGGATGGTAGGCATGGCTATTCCCAGTTGAGGTCAGCTGTAGAGGATTCCCTGTTCAGTCTGTGTGGAGAATGCTCAAAGCCTTGGGAATAACGGGGAAGGAGAGAAAGTCAGCAGTGCACAGGATGGGGGAGGCTGTAGAGAGAGCCTATTGCTGGTTATGGAGCAGGAGAGAAGAGATGAGCTGGAAGCCAGGAGGAGGAGATGGGCAGTGACTTGGCCACCACTGCCGACCCACCAGCGAGAGGGTGTTCCGGTTAAGGGTTGAAACACCCAATGACCGCTGGACACCATCTGACGACATCAAGTCCTCCTGGCCAAGGCTCCATTCACCTAAGGTGAATGATAAGGAAGCATCTTCGAATCACAATCACAGGGAAGGCCCTTTTCTATTCCAGCATGATTGTGCCCAAGTACACAAAACAAGTTCCATAAAGACATGGTTGGATGAGTTTGGTGTGAGTTTGGGATGAACTGGGACAGGGATTGCGAGCCAGGCCTTCTTGTCCAACATCAGTGTCTGACCTCATAAATGCTCTACTGAATGAATGGATACAAATTCCCACAGAAACACTCCAACATCTTGTGGAAAGCCTTCCAAGAAGAGTGGAAGGTGTTATAGCTGCAAAGGAGGGACCAACTTAATGTTAAAGACTATGTATTTGAATGCAATGTCATTAAGGTCCCTGCTGGTGTAATGGTCAGGCGTCCCAATACTTTTGTCCACATAGTGTACGTTGTTACATGTCCACAATGCATATTATCACATTTTTACATTGAGATCATAATATTTCAAAGTATTGTTACACCCCTGGTGGGTGTTATGGCAAACGTGAAATGTCACAATATTTCATAGTATGTCATATTTTTGATAAGTACTGATAAGTACTGGCGACGTTTTGACATAATTTATCACGATAATGATGAACACCGTCATGTTGCCCAGCCCAATAAAATAATACTGCAAACTGGCATTAACAGCCCTCCACTTCTAAATGTTGTATCAGGTTCTAATTTTCAGATCAAGCAAATGGCACAACGTGAGCGGATTCTTAATGTATGACTTTGAGCACAGTAAGCAAATTCCTAGAGTTCTGTCCTTGTGAGAGTAAATAATGGCGGGAGAGAGCAGCATACATCTTCATAAAACTGCTGGGTCACTATCAGTCCATACTGATAAATAAGTGCTGGGTGGAATGAATTCGTAGTTTCACAGAGCAACGTGGCAGACCTTTCACAGGCTTTTGTCTTTAAATTTAGCCTGGCCTCGCTTGCTGACTGAGCAAAAGGCGACTTGGACTTTAAAAAACGCTCAATCTTGTCGCTTTTTAATTCCATGTTAGATAAAGCAATTGCGCTCACGCACAGGCAGATGCACGTGCATTGCACACACACACACACACACACACACACATACATACACATACACATACACACACAAAATGCAGGCAAGGCTTGTCCTTTTCTCCATATATAGACAAGGGCTAAGGAAAGCAACCTGCACTGCTTCTTAAGAGCCATTCGAAAATCTCCCTCTCTCTCTCTCTCTCTCTCTCTCTCTCTCTCTACTTTTCGCTCCCCCTCTCTGTTTTTCCTTGTATTTTTTCATTTACCCCCTTTCTCTTTCCCCTCTATCTCTCTCTCTGTCTCTGTCCCTTTCTACCCTTTTTTTTGTTTCTCTGGATCCTTCTCTCTGTTTCTCTGTCTCTCTTTCTAGCCCTCAACATTTCTTTTTCTCCATTTCTCTTTCTCTTCTTTCTTTCTCTCTTACCCTTTACCCTTTGTATTTTTTCCTCTCTTTCTTCCTCTCTCTCTCTTTCTCCCCTCTCCATCTCTTACCCTCTCTCTTTCTTTCTGTCTCTCTCAGTTTCTCTGCCTTTCTAGCTCTCATCCTTTCTTTTTCTCTCTTTCTACCCTTTCTTGTTTCTCTGGCTCCTTCTCTCTGTTTCTCTGTCTCTCTCTTTCTAGCTCTCACCAATTTTTTGTTCTGTATTTCCTTTTGCCTTCCTTCTTTCTCTCTTTTTCTCTCTTGCCCCTTACCCTTTGCTTTTTTTTCTTGTCTTTCTTCCTCTCTTTATCTCTCTCTTTCTCCCCTCTCCATCTCTTATTCTTTCTTCTTCTCTTCTTCCTTTTCTTTATCTCTCCTTGTTTCTGTTTCTCTATCCCTCTCTTTCTAGCTCGCACCATTTCTTTTTCTCTACTTCCCTTTCTTTTCCTTCTTTCTCTCTTTCTCCCCTCCCTTGCCCCTTACCCATTGTATTTTTCCCTCTCTTTCTTCCTCTCTCTATCTCTCTCTTTCTCCCCTCTCCATTTTTATCCTTTCTCTTTCTTCCTCTCTTTCTCCTTTTCTTTCTCTCTCTCTGTTTCTCTATCTCTCTAGCTCTCGCCATTTCTTTTTCTCATTTTCCCTTTGTCTTACTTTATTCTCTCTTTCTCACCTCTCTCAGACCTTTCCCTTTGTATTTCTCTTTCTCTTTCTCCCCTCTCCATCTCTTATTCTTTCTCTTTCTCCTCTCTTCTCCTTTTCTTTCTCTCTCTCTCTCTGTAATTTCCAAGGAGCATGTCCAAGTGGCTGAAACAGTTTAGCACTCTGATGTACCAATCACGCAATTGCTCCCAATACGTAACAGTAACTTCAAACAGGTGCTCGAAGCAAAATGAGTGCTATAGTAAAAGGTCTGATGATGGCAAGCGGAGCGAAAACAGCATTTTTAGCAGCATCTGCAGTGCTTTAATGTAAAAAGCCTGTCGGAGAGTAAGTGGGTATCATGCACCCTGTGGAGTGGAGCGCTGGCCTGGTAAACACCTCCCCACACTCACCATTGTCCTCACCATTAGCCTGGACTAATGCTGATTGTCTGCGTTTGTGCTGATGTGCCTTTTCCAAGCCGGCTGGCACTATTCCTGCGTTCACTTTGAAGGTGAGCCAGTGATGTTGGGCTCCTGTATGCCTGTGCGGCTGGAAGAGCTCTAATGTGGCGCCAAAAAAGTGTGAGGCTCAAGCTACCTTCATTCTTCTCATTCTGATACAGGACGTTTTCCGCTGGCACACACACATCAATGGAGCAGCATGCTCACTCACTCACACGGGTAAGAGTTCTCCTCTGCAAAAAAAACAAAAAATCACCATGCGCTCCATGACCCTGTGCCCTCGCATTGCTCCCTGCTGTCATAACTGAACATCAGATCTATATCAGACCTGACACATAAATGACTTTTCCATGTTTGCTTTAAACAAATGGTTTAAAACTGAACAGCAGCAGTTCTCCCATGTCTCCAGACTCTACATGACTGGTTATTTTCAAGATGTTTTCAAAATCACAGCCCCTAACAGAGGCAAGTAAACGAGCAAAGACAGGCCAGGGATTGGAGAAAATATGACCCTAATGGAGAAAATGCTCTAAATAAAAAATAAGAAATTGTTCGTAGAGGAAAAATCTGGACAGTTAATTATCAACCAAAATCAAAGACCAGCTCCAGCAGCACGTTTATATAATTTATTTCCAAATCCCTGTGTTTCATGTGATACACAGCAAAAATACGGTTAAATGAGGACTTACACGTCCAGTTGTTTTGTGTCAGAGTCACTTGCATTATTTATGCAGAAGACTCCAGCATGCTAGCAATTTTTCACACCAGCAGAGTTTAATAAATGCAGACAGCAGACACAAAATCTGCATGAATATGAAAGTGCACCAATTGATTTGAGCTTCCTACTTAATATGTCAGCAAAGCTAAAGAGGATTCAGAAATTCAGCAAAATGGGTTTTGAGTAGTATTAAAGAAACTTGTAACAATGTTAGTGCTATACAGACCCATTTTAAAATGTTTTTAAAGGGCTATTTATATATAGCAGGTTCTCCATCATGTTGATGAACAACAACAGCTACTACTACTACAGACAGACAGACAGACAGATAGACAGCAATAGAGAATACAATAACTGACCATGATAACCTTGCAAAGACAACTGTATCATATTTAGAATGGGACGCTATTTTTTTGAAATATGAAGGATCATACACATGCTTGTTTATTTTAACGTATTTATTTTCTGGTCCATTTTATTGTATGTTGTATACAAACTGGAGATCCATGGAGGAAGTAAACTGGGAGATAAACAGTATACTATTCACTATTTTTTGAATAGCATTCTTTTTTGCTCACTATTGAAGATAAAAATGCTCAAAAAAGAAAGACATTCATGAAGCAAGAATCATTAAAGCATACATTTTGTTTTCAGTTGTCATGCCTTTATTAAAGAACCCTTTTCTTCAGGATGTGTACAGTGATGTGATCCTGTGTTAAGACACATTCACATATGCATCCACACACAGAAATACACACACACACGCACTGGCTAAAGGTACTGACAGGACTTAGGACAGTACAGCCTTTAGGAGCTGTAGAGGAGAATGGTTTCGAGTGTGGAAGGGAAAGCAAGTGAAATGCTTATCACAACACTGCAGGAGCCCTCTGAAGAAACCAGGGGAACAATACCGAAGCAGAAAGTGTGAAGTGACTTTGGAATGAGTGACGAACTGGTGAGAAAGTGGAGAATTAAGGCAGTGCCCTGGTTTTTGTTGGATGTTTTTTCATATATTGTCGCTGCCATTTCAAAATCTTGTTTGTTTTTTACACCATTTGAAAAAGTAATCTGCTCTTCATATTTTGTGAACGTTTCGTGATGAATAGAGCAGTGGAAATGGTTTGAAATCTCTCTTGTTACATGGAGAGATTTTTTCTTCTCCTGTAAGGTTACAACTGTGGAAATACAAGGTCTTTCTAACGTTAGCAATTGTTCTTCTCTGCAAACATGACAACAGATCTGTAAATGAACAGGCATTCGATGACAAAAACCAACAGTTATTATAATAAGTTTACATACTCAATCAAATAATAATTTGGCTGATATACACCAATCAGCTATTATATGGAAACCACCTGCCTAGTATTGTTTAGGCCTCCCATGTGCTGCCAAATAGCTCTGGTCTACCAAGGCATGGACTCCACAAGACCTCAGAACGTGTACCGTGGTATCTGGCACCAAGACATTAGCAACCGAACCTTTAGGTCATTTAAGTTGCAAAGTGGGGCCTGCATGGATCAGACTAGTTTGTCCAGCACATCCCACATATGCTCCATCGGACTGAGATTTGGGGAATTTGTAGGCCAGGTCAATACCTTAAACTGTTTGTCATATTCCTCAAACCATTCCAAAACAACAGTTTCAGTGTGGTAGGGTGCATTTTTCTGCAGAAAGAGGCAACTGCCATTAGGGGATATTCTTGTCATGAAGTGGTCTACTCGATCTGCAGCAATGTTTATGTAGGTGGTACGCGTCAACGTAACATTCACATAAATGCCAGGATCCAAGGTTGCCCAGGAGAACATTGTCCAGAGCATCACATTGCCAGCTTGCAGTTTCAGCAATTTGTGTTACAGAAGCTCTGAACTCTAAAACTGGACCAAATGGGCTTGCCTAGGCATCTGTGATTATTGGAGGCCCATGACCCTGTTACTGGTTCACTGGTTGTCCCTCCTTGGACCACTTTTGGTAGGTACTAATGACTGCATACCTGGAATTCCCTAAAAGTCCTGCTAGTTTTAGAGATCTAGTCATCTAGCCATTACAGTTTGGCCCCTCAGATCCTTCTGCTTGCCCATTTTTCCTGCTTCCAACACATCAACATCAAAAACTTATCCCACCACTTGACAGGTGCCATTCTAACGAGATGTTATTCTCTTCACCTGTCAGCGGTTTTAATGTTATGGCTGATCAATGTACAAGCTCACTGAAGATCTGACTGGTCAAATTTGTCCTAAAGTTGACTCTAAAGGGTCAGAATTCATCTGTGTCAAACCAAGCTTTCTTTCCTGACCCACTTTCGCCCTGTAGCAACATG
Organism: Brycinus macrolepidotus; assembly: GCA_037974445.1. NCBI lineage: Eukaryota > Metazoa > Chordata > Actinopteri > Characiformes > Alestidae > Brycinus > Brycinus macrolepidotus. Next base: position 12,876,819 of record JBBPCZ010000148.1, on the reverse strand, counting down.
CTGTCCATCGCAAGGAGGAGAGGGGAAAAAATCATAATGTCCAACAGGCAAGACTTGTAGCTAAATTTGTAGCTGTCGACGCCTGCCCGCGATCCATATCTTCAACTGCTTTCATAAATTGTGCATAGTACTTGAGGGAAGATGGGACAGCAAAGTTTTTAACAAGTGCTGTCACAATGAACACATGCTGTGGCGTGTCAAACGGTTAGCAAACACAGTTTCTCTCTTAACTAGAGCTGTCCCCTAACATGTCAAAATGACAAAGCCCAGAAGGACTCTGACCATTCTCCTGAGAAGAAGCGGGACAAGGTTTTGCTGCTATTCTATCATTTTGTTCCTTTTCAGAGAAAACAAAACAGTAACATCAAGGAAGAAGAATGTATCTCATAAAAAGACTTCTTCTTTAAAAAAAAAAAAAACAAGATTACACTGAGGGAATACAGTCCACCTACAGAGAGTGCAAAATGAATAACAGATAAAGAAAGCCTGAGAACAGCTGTTTTGCTTAATTTTGCAGCCTAAACATCAGAATAGTCAGCTTGTCAGCATACAAGGACCACAAAACATTCCACCTCTCTGGAAACGGTGGGGATGAAACTTTTATGAAGGAAAAGCTAAAGGAATACTTCTGCTGATAGTTCAAACCATTTCTTGAGGTAGAAACTTTTTCACTGCATTCATTTCATTGCATTGCAAATTCATTAACCCAGCATTGGTGTACATAGCATCATGTATTTCATATAGAGCATTTTCCTGGGACCATGTGCAAACTAATTCACATCTGATTTGTGAAACAGCTTCAAATGCAAAACAATTCCCTCTCTGTCTTATTTACACATCATTTGAATACAGCACACCCAGATGTACTTTTATATACACATCATTTACATTAAACATTCTAATCCATGCATGTGTGATCCAATAAAATGAAAGCACTCAGCAGGCTCCCTTGCAAGCACAGTTTCTAAAACAGCTAAATTTCTAATTTCTTTCTTTCTTTCTTTCTTTCTTTCTGAGTTTTTAGTGGATTTATTTTTCGGAGTTTTTAGTGTCTGTGCAGTCGTAACATAAGCAATTTCCTCCGGGATCAATCAAGTCTTCTGATTCTGATTCTGAAATGGAATTCATCTCTGCTCGATGATTCCAGGTTTGAAAAGCTTGGCTCATTGGCACAAAATAAAAGGACAACCCAATGCATTATTTTATCCAATCAGTGTGAGATAGGGTCCATTAGTGGTGCCACTTTCTTGCCCAAGGCCTTTCCAAAAGCTTCGTTTAGCATAGCGAGATCACATCCTTTATTAAATGCCTCATGCCGCCAAGACCACTATATCCATGGCTTCATTGACAGTCTGCTAATTGAATACTGATAAAAGGATTAAGTGCACCTCCATATACATTAGGAGGGAGATCGTGCTCTTGAGGAAGTTGAGTTTAAGCAAACACATCCTAATCTCAGCGCTTGTGGCAGCTGCGGGTCCTAATCGGCCAGCCCTGAGGAGACATGACTCTTATCTACCCAGTGTCCGACATCAGAGCACGCCTGTGTAATTAGCCACCCCCTCCATCTGAAAGGCAAGGTCATCTGTGCCAATGAACTCCAGATAAGACCAACTTCACAGATTTCACGCACACAGTTCCACTCTGTTTGGATGCAACATGGGTTCTCTGATAAGATCTCCGTGTAGATTGTTGAGGCTCGGTGTAACTTCGACTTAGTGGTTAAGTGTGGCCGCTGTGTACAGGTTTTCATATGCTGTTTCTTGCCGTTATGTAAAATAAACACTAAACCTACTGGCCAGCTTACAGTCAAAGCTGCTTACACGCAAATTTCACAGACAGTTTTACTGTTCATCCATCCATCTTTGAGATATCTGAACAAATGCTTGTTTTGTGGGTAAATGTACAAAATTACGATCAACAGTATTAAAATGATAAGAAGGGAAAGAACGATAATAATATTAATTGTGCATGTAAAATTCATGGTGGGCCATTCCGTTGGAATACTGTCAATATGTAATTTGTAAATGTAAATCAAAATTCACAAACTTGGATGTTTATTAGCTTGTTTGTCCTTTAAATAAGTAGTGAGTAAAAACTGTCAGGTTCAAGCATGCAATCATGGCAAATTTAGCTGTTTTAGAAACTGTGCTTGCAAGGGAAAGAATATTAGGTATTTTCTTTTTCCATCGACGACAACCGATGACACAGTAGCCTGCTGAGTGCTTTCATTTTATTGGATCACACATGCATGGATTAGAATGTTTAATGTAAATGATGTGTATATAAAAGTACATCTGGGTGTGCTGTATTCAAATGATGTGTAAATAAGAGAGAGGGAATTGTTTTGCATTTGAAGCTGTTTCACAAATCCGATGTGAATTAGTTTGCACATCGTTCCAGCAGCTCCAGTAAGCATTTGCTTCTATGCAACTTTGATGAACGAGGGCCAGTTAGTCAGTTAACATTTGGCATATATAGAACAATTTGTAGATATATCACAATATGAGATTTCTTGCTGCTCAGTTCCATGTATGTTTACCTTAAAGAACTGAGAACAGGTCAGGCGTCCCATTCAGATGTTAGCACTGAACATTTACTTTGCTTGAATGAGAGCAATTGCACAGAGTAGTGTCTTACTGTAGCACATCAAGCCAACTGACCCTTTGCAAAGTGAGACCTGACTCATGGGAACTGTGCATCATCCTTGGCGCGCTCTTGGTCCCTCCATGCTTCACGCCCCTGTTTCTTTGAAATATGTTATGTCAGGTGGAAGGTAGAAGGGACTAATTCAGCCCATTCTCTTGCTCACACCTTACGCACCTCTGAGTCATGGGAGTATCACCAAGAAAGTGGGTTGAGATATTACATGTGTGGCTGGTAACATATTCCATTTACTAAAGCACATATTGCGATGCATTAAGGCATGTTTTGCACTGCGCCTGTGCTGGTATGTACATCTGTCTCCAAGGGGTCACCAGAAAATTTGTCACCATCATAAAAGCAAAATTGCTTGTCACTGGTCACTGGCCGAGGCAGTCTATTACACATTCATAGCCACTCATGAAATAAACATGACGCTTTGAATCAGACAGAACAAAAAGAGCCTTTCGGCCTGTGAACCATTGCTGAGTGAATCCATAACACAGCCCCGACCTCCGTATCAGTGAAAGGGCACGGGGGAGGGGAAGGATAAAGTGTGTTCTGCCTGTCCTGCAGCTGGCTCTGCTAATTAATGCCCTCAAACAAAAAGAGTATTTGAATCAGAGGGCCATATTAAAGGTAAGGAAGTTCAAAAAGGCACAAAGGCGGTGCAGCATGACAGTCCTTACAGGCAGAACACGAATCAATACCAGAGCAGTCTAAAAACTCGGCAGGCCTGTGCACCCAAACTACAGGGCTAAATATAAGTATCAGCTTTTAAGTATGCCAAAAGATAGCAGGCACGTGAGGAGTGCGGGGAAATCTGAAAGATGGAACAAAGATGAGAGAGCATGAGAGTGAGAGAGAGAGTGAGACAGACCAAAAGAGAGAGAGAGAGAGAGAGAGAGAGCAGAGGGCAACAGCTCCGAGGGCAGAGCAATGCGTCTCCAGCTGGAGCACTTGACATTTAAAGAGGGGTTTGAAAATCCCAACAGAAACGCTGAATGCAACATTACATTTGTGGGAAGGGGGCTCAATGAAGACAGCAGCATGATTCAGCCTTAAGTGCCCTGGCGCTGTAGGACTGACATTTGAGTTTAAATGCTGGAGTAATTCCTGATACTCACCAGGCTTTACCCCAAGTCAAAACACAGAGATGTAGGAGAATGTGACAGGTCTCTTAGATTTTGCCAATTTGTGTTGGTCTGGGACTAGTTCATTGTTTCTCTAGCAGAGCTCCAAACTTGGTTTGAGGAGTAAAAACAAGCGGTATTTTGCTAGGAAAAAAAATCTGTAGCTACTGGACTGGAAACAGTCTTTTGAAATCTTTGTTAACTGGTAAAAATCAGAGCATTTTTCTGCAGATTTGGGACCATAAACAACAGCAAGATAGGCCCTGTTATTTTTCCATCCCATGTAGCCCAAAAAATTAGCATGAATGATTAAGGCAGCTACAGCTATGTTATATTGGCTCGAATCTTTTTGACATTACTAAATAATTAAAAGATGAACTAAGGAAAACTGAGCTTACCATAAACATTTTTTCAACATAATTCTTCATTACATTAGGCAGATATCCAGGTCATAGGTTGTCAGTACTATCATAACCTCTTGCATATAATCTCATTTCATGTGAATGGCCTTATTGGAAATATATATATAGGGGTTCAAAGGATATTAACCTGCCCGGCTAATAGGCTAATAGCTTTCCAGACATACCACTGAACAGGTGAATAACATTTATTGTCTTGGTGGGATATATTAGGCAGCAAGTGAACAGTTAGTTCTTTAAGTTGATGTGCTGGAAGCAAGAAAAATGGGTAAGTGTAAAGAATCTAAGCGACTTTGAAAAATTGTGATGATTAGACAACTGATTCGGAGCATCTCCAAAATGACAGGTCTTGTGGGATGTTCCTAGTTTGCAGTGGTTAGTACCCACCAAAAGTGAGGGTGGCTGGGTGTGTGTACGTCGCCTGGGGAATACACTATAGGAAGGACACGCAAGGATACACCAGGATACACTATAGGAAGGATACACCAGGATACACTATAGGAAGGATACAGCAGGATACACTATAGGAAGAAGGCAAGATGGAGGCAAAGTGATGCTCGGGGACTTTTCTGCTGGTAAACCTTGGGTCCTAGCTTTCATGTGGATTTCACTTTGACACATACCACCATCTTAACATTTTTGCAGACAAAGCACATAGACAAAGTATTTTCTAATGACTAATGGCTTCTTTCAGCAGGATAATGCACCCTGCCACACTGAAAAAAATGTTCAGAAATTGTTTGAGGAACATGACTAAGCATTCAAGGTGTTGACTTGGCCTACAAATTCCTCAGATATCATTCCGATAGAGCATCTGTGGAATATGCTGGACAAACCAGCCCAATCCATGGAGGCCCCCTTATGGCTGATTGTTGAATATTAGGTCTACATGCAGCCTATTCAAAGGAAATGGAATTTCCTGCTTTTAAATGATATGCTAAATCAAAGTTCAGTACATGGAATTGGTTCCAAGACAAGGTAGAAAGCGTTGGTAATGTGGTCTGGATGTGGAAGTTGCTAGAAATTAGTTAGCATATTTGTAGTTGACTAAGACATGGGGTAACTGTTGTGTAAATTACTTACTGTATCAGTTCGAAATGATCTATAATTATGCAAGACGCAATTACACAACCTGTAATTATATTAAAGTTTCAATGTGCTGTATACATTTTACAACAAATATACTGTAAGATAGCATAGAACAATGCATAGCAAAGGAGTAGGACTATGGAAAATAGAGGCAGGAGTGTAGGTCTACAACCACAATGGCCAAAACTGACCAATAAGCAGGAATTTTTTCAGTTATACAGTTGTGTATCCTGGTGATGCAGGAAGAGGCAGTTAGAGGTAGAAGACATGAAGAAAATGACCACAATCTGCCACTCAGAGGCAGGCATTTAGAAGCCAGCTTTAATAAAGTCGCAGATGCCATCCGCTCCCTCTCTTTGACAAATCAAATTATTACAGATCTCTATGCATAGTCGTGACTGTGGCCTCAGTGGTAAATGATCGTGGCTCTCGTATGGGGCTCTGAGGGCCAGCGTTTCTCCCTCTCTCTAAACTGCATTACTATGAAAAGCTGATTAGCCTAGGCACCATTTAGAAACTGGAGTAATTGCAGTTTTGATTCCTAATTATCAGAATTATCAGCAGAGCAATTTAGAGAAATGCCAAATGTCCTGGAAGGTCAAACATATCTACGATGTGGCCTCTGGTCTTCTCACTTAAACATGAAATGTATCCATTTGCATGAAAACTAATATCACCGGATCCCTTTACCATGATGCAAATATACCAGGCAATTATGCCAGTGGAACCTTTGGGACTTTTGAAAAATGCCAGAAGTTCTCTCGGTAATTAGAGGGATTTGCCACTTTCTACATGACATGTATCGCTTTTTTTTTTTTTTGAACACAGAGGTGGCCCATGCTAGTTACATTTTTTTCACACTTTTCCACTACTGTATTTGTGACACATATCAGGGGACCAGAGTTTTCCTTGTTTACTTTCTCTTCCTCCACCTCCCCACCTCCCCACCGGGGTTTATCACATTACCTAGCGCAGCAGTAGCTCAGCCTTTCCTGCTGCTCTGACGGCTATTGACGGTTTCGAAGCAGAATAAATTCTTTGAAGTCAAATGGAATGGTGGAGGGATCCTGGCGGCTGCAGAAGCAGAGCGAGTTTAAAATTTAGACTCCTGCTGTTCCGCTTGCAATCACAACCCAACCTTTTCTCTCCCATTTGCAAGGCTTGGGACTGCTTTGCCTCTGGGCACAGGTCAGACGCATTTCTTTTGCATTCATCACGAAATGCATGAACACGTAAGAAAAATACAAGCATAGATCACACAATGCAATTTAGATTGAAAAATTTCATTGGTTACATTTGACTTCTAATACAGTCCAAAAGACCTGCCAGCGAACACCCACTCAGTGCATCCATCAACAGTAAATGTTTTTTAGCTTATACTAATGTCACAACAGTGCTGGGAATATTAGTTAAGCGGAGCTGCAATACATCAGCGTGTAGGATGCCTCATGAAACCTTTTAAGCTGGCAGTCTAAACGCTTGAGGGCCAAGGGGAAGGATAGTGGTGGTTCCAAAACTTTGTCATTAAAATGAATCTAATCAGATTTGTAGCTCTCTGAGTAATACAACACGCCGGCAAAGTTATCTTTGCCTCAAGTTGTTCATATTTTACAGGGGCATGCAGCCAAGTCTCTCACAACCATACTGACCATAAAATGCCACAGTTCTTCCAATGTAATATTTTAAAAGGCCACATAAGATCACATTACCCTTCTGCCTTCAGCATAGCCCCATAAACTAAAGCTCATGTGGCACAAGACTGCTGCTTGGTGCCTTCACAATTTTCAGTGAGCGGTTGAATATTCCAAGGAAGAAATGTGGATATCAAGCTATTTGTTATTTTTTAATTACTGAGTTCACACTGCTTTATCAGGAATGTGTTGCCATGTTAATGCAAATGGATGCAGATTAGGCAGTAATGTAGAAAATAAAGAAGATTTAGTGAGACAGCAAGAACACTGGTTTAACTGATCAACAACTCCATTCATTAAACTTGTCCAGACCTATTCATTACCCTTTAAAGTTCTAAGTCTGTGAAGCAGAACACATCTAAATTAGATGGTAGTAAGCAGGCAGTGAAAACTACACATTTTCTGGTTTTCCTCATTCAACAACATGCCTGTAATGACATTCATACATTTCCTGAACATTCTGACGGAATACATCTAACTCCCAAACCATGAGACGTCATGCGGCAAACTTCAATCAGTATAGCTGTTACACATGATGATCAAAGAGGACATGCCAAGAACACTATAAGATGATTGCAGGTATTTCATAAATCCAAAGCGCAGCAAGTAACCACCTGCAGCTACACAATGAGACAGTTCCTACAAGGTGCAAGGAACATTATAGGATGATAGACTGGAAAGGGGTTTATTGGACATGAAGAATCATTTTATATTATTATTAATGAATTCCTTATGTGTTTTTCTAGTTCTGCGGCACAAGGAACTCTTGAAATTCTCTCTTGGGGCTACTCCCATCTCCACATGATTACATTCTGTGGTGTAAAAATACACTCCATTAAACTAAATTCTTAAAATGTCAACATTTTTATGTATTCACTTTTATCAGTCGTTTCTCCCACTCATTAATATGCCACAAAAATGGGAAAGACTAGGCCACCCTTTCAACTGACACTGGAAAACTGGGTTGACTAATTTATGGCATGATTTAATAGGACCATAGGGTAAGCAGCTGTGGTCACTGTTGCAACAAGAAACCCAGGAACAGAAGGTTAGGGGCGAGTCTTGTCCAGAGCTCTGTCCAGCTGTGGTCGCTGGCCGACAACAGGTACCTCAGTCAGGCTTTTCCCTTTTGCTGTTCCCTATAGCCTGTACAGAGACATCACAGCAACTGCTCTGTTAATAAATATTTTTTTTATAGCCTAACTCAAAATTCCAGGTTTTCCACAAACCCAGTGAGGCTTACTCTTGGACCGAGAAAGGATATTGGATGGAAAATCCGCATTAGCAAATTAGAAATTTAGTCCATAACTAAGCTTCAGCTATGTCTGGAAACATGTCCCAAAGAGATATCATTTATTTCTGTCATCTATGAAAAGAAAGCAATGCTTGATGGGAGGAGCTGTCGGGGGAAGAGAGTAAATGAGCTTTGTAAAAATTGGCAAAGACATGCAGCATGAGACAGACCCGATTTAAGAGAGTCCAGATTGCTCTGACAACCGCATTCCCCCTTCACCGAGAGGCCCAGCATGAGCAGAGAAGGCAAACAAGGCTCCCTTGTGAAACAATAAGGGCAAAGATATATCACTGACTGTAGGAAATGCTCTATAGACCACAACAATGGAGCAGAAAACATGAAGGTAGAAAAGTGAGCCGACGTTCAAGCTACTTTTCAGTGGAATCTTGAAGGTGAAAGGCCAAGGAATGCCTCCTGGACGCTTCTCCTGAGAATCTGTAGCATGCTGTCCCACTGGCAGCTTGCAAGGGATGACGTCTTCCCCGTCTTCTCCATCTCGGGTCTCTGCGCTTCAGAAGGGGCCTTGTGTCATGCCTCCACCCAGAGTTGGTGACCCATAAAAAGCTGGCACTCATAAGCCAGCAATGGCCCAATGTAAAAATGGTCATATGCATTCTGGGGAGGACAAAGGTCTAGGTCACACAAGGCTAGGACATCTGCCAAGAATCCGCTAAAAATAGCGTAGTCCACTGATGTACAGTACAACCAGATCCAGACCTCGATACATCTGAACATAATTTTGACACATTCCAAAGACATTTCTCACATGATACAAGGAATGGTATGACTAATCCAACATGGCAAATCTAACTGTATACTCATTTAAAGATGTTTATGTGGTGCTGTTCTTTGTGGTACCGTTCTGCAAAAAAGACAGTAACCTATTGCAAAAAGCATATAAGATATCAGACCATGTTTTTACAGTCTATTCTTGGTGTTGGTTTCCAATCAGTGCTGCAACTGACTAGTGTGGCAGCACAGTGTCCAGAAACAGGGTAAATAAGCAAGGCTTCCTTGTTTGGCAGGGCTCGTGAAATAAAAGGTCACGAAACCTCAGGATGGGATGGAAGAGTGGACGGCTTGCTCATGACAGGTAACAGTGTGAATAAATTGTGGGAAGAGACAGCTATGTGCCTTTGCACCTGAGCCTAGCCAACACTCAGGTCTCCAATCAGATGACATTTCCAACACAGCTGTCATAAAGCACCCTAGAAACCTTTCACCTCTGCCAGATCACCAGGAGTACGAGCATGAGCCTTCGTGCAAACCTAATACACATCATTCAAGTCCAATGAACTTGCCATTGTCATCAGTTTTCTTCTCATAGTAGACATGCTAGGAATTACAGTAAGTCTCAATTTAGAAACATCTTTGTATGTCTCCTGCCCTCTAAACCTGTTTGATCACTTTGGAGCTGCTTCCATGTGCTATTAAAGCGCTTGCTGTGATGGAAAACCCTCATCTGGATGCCCCAGAGATTTTAATGAATAGTCTATCATCGCATCCATCCAGAACTCCTGTCATGACATGTAATTAGTTTCATAGCCGCCAATCCCTGCATGAACTCCCAGCCTGCTTATGGAGGTTGTACTCCTGCCTTACACTCACACTTAACTCCGTACCTAGATTATTCTCATATCTTACATCCCATATATCCAGCATAATCAGTGGTCTACTGATTATTTTTGCTACATTTCTGACAGATTTTTCACATTAGTCACTGGCTTATTAACCTTTCTTCTGACTGATCAAGTTGCGTCTTGCAAACGAAACTCATTCTGCACTCTAAAAAATGGAGCCACAAAGGGTTCTTTGAGTGATGCCATAAAAAAAAAAAACATTTTAGTTCCAAAAAGAACCATTTTGGTAATGAAATGTGTGAAAAACCTTTTTAAGGTATAAAGAACCTTCACATAATGTAAGAACTGAGGGTTCTCCCAAGAACCTTTACATTTTGCAGACGTTCTTTACACTTTAAAAAGATGAAACGTTCTTCAAGGTACCAAAAATGGTTTTTCTATGGCATTGTGCAAAGGACCTGTTTTGGCATCTAAATTCAAGTGTCCAGTGTTGACCGGAGAGGGATGGGCTGCCCTTTTGAGTCTTGATTCTTCTCAAGGGACGGGAGATTTTTCTTGCCACTGCCATCCCTGGCTCTCTCATTAGAGGTGTATTAGGGATTTCTGTAAAGCTGCTCTAGAATTAAATCAAACTGAATTAAGGTTTTAATAGTTCTTTATTCCTTTGTTACTTAATAGACGATCTGATGATAATGGCAGAAATGTACTCCACATAAAATGGGATTTCAACTGCTCACTGAAATAAAAAGAGTTCTGCATCCCAAAACGAAGAACGATGAGAGAAACATCTCTGCTGTCCAAAATCACAGTTGCAGTATTTCAACAAAGGTTACTCACATTCATCCTTAAGCACCAACCTCATCTTCACACCTCAGTTTAACATCTGAATGAAGCTGTAGAAATCAGCATTGCTGATTCAAACCTCGTCATGGTTGAACATAATTGAGATGTAGTTCTTCAGAGGTTGGCTGCTAGACTGGCTTCACACAGCTAACAACATGAATACTTGTTGACAACTGTTACACAGTTTCCTAATGAAACCCACGGGAACGGTCTGTGAGTGACTCCCCCTCTTTAATCACGGTGTTGAATATGAATCTGTCATTCTTGAAGATATACTCCATGGTCTTCTCCATCAGTGCAATGGAGAGCCAGCATTTAGGGGCAGCAGGTGATGTCCCTGAAGACAGAGTGATTAAAAGCGTGTAGACGGGAGATATGTCAGGGCAGACAAGGATGTAATGCTTTCATGAAGGCGCTGTGTTTTCTTAAAATAGCAACATGGCCAGAAAGCAGGGTGCCTGGTTGAGTCCTCATCAGGATTTGCTATTAAACTCATCCCAATCTGCTCTATTCTTGTCCAGTCATGAATAATTCATTTCTGAAAAATCCTTTTGAATGCTTTGCCTGTGATACAACCAGTCTGACATATTATAAACACCATTTCTGACACAGAAAGATGACAAGCCATTTCAGAAGATTTTGAAGGGGTCTTTGTGTATTCGATAATGTGCTGTTGATGAATATAACTCCAGAGAGTGAGGGTCTGACAAGTCAAAAAATCAGCAAGTTAAAACGTTTGACTTATCAAGGACAACTTCCAATGTCAGTAACTTCATTTTGACCTATCCATACCCATTCATAACTCTGTGGTCTTAAGGAAGTGTTGTAATGAAGTGGCCGCGTTCCAGAGAGGCTCTAATGATTCTGACCTCGAGACCAGGCAAAACCGTTAGAGATGTATAGCTAGCAAGCCACAGAGCACAGAGCATCCATGCAAGACCCTGCTATCTAGAGAGTACGACTTGTACTCAGATCGATTCTGCTCGCAGAAGGTGAAGAGGTGATGCATGCTTATGTGGTTGCGGCCGTGGGAAGTCGAGAAGAGTAGCTCTGAGGGACACAAAGGCCTTTGTCCTAGTTCACATATTCCCTTCACAAGCAATATTTCTAAAGCTTTATGTCACACTCGTGGAGGATAACGGGAGGGGAAAGCGTGGGGTAATTAGATTCATTTTGTCGGGGGTGTTCAATTTCCCACCAGACCTAATTCCAGCCTAAGTGAAGCGTGCCATTTGTCAATCGATAGAAAATGCTAAACACTTGTGCACTGAATGGAGTTCAAATACACACACACACACACACACACACACATATACATACACACATTCATACATACATACAGAGACCACAGAAACAACACAAATACCTACAAAGCCCACAAGCAGCCACTGGAAATTCATGCAAGATCTCAAGATCTCATGAGTGCCTGGCTTGTGCCCTCATATCCAGAAACAGCACTGAAAATATGCGAGCTTGTGACTCGCACGCTCCAGTGTACAGTCCTCCCAATAGCAGCAGCCCCTGAAATCTATTTGACTGCAGACATCTGGGGACTTTAATAGTCCTGCTCTGCACCTGGCTCCGACCGCCAGCTCGGCTCATACAGATTGAAAGCCTTCTTTCAGGCAAAGAAAGAAAGTGGCACACACACACACACACACACACACACACACACACACACAAACATGCACACGCACACACACACACACACAAACATACACGCACGCACACACACGCACACAAACATACACGCACACACGCACACACGCACACATGCACACACGCACACACACACGCGCACGCACACACATGCATACACACACATGCACACACACATGCACGCACACACACACACAAACACTAATGTGCTGGATCATATGCCCATAGGACAAAGCGCTGATCCCAAATATGATCCCTTTTCCCTGCTATTAATCTGTCCCTTTGGGGCTCCTTCTCAGTGGGCCCATATGCTCAACATGGTGTAGACACATTCTGCTGCTAGCTGCTGATCTGGGGTCATTCTTCGCATTTATCTTATGCAGAAGGAGAAGAGAATGTCAGATGGAAAAATCTGTGTCTGAAAACTGTTTCTATATCTGTGGTTCGTAAGAGCATACTGGAATTAAAGAGCATGGAAGCTCCCTCTGTGTGTTACAGTAAGAGGTCAACCATTCAGGGTCTGGAATGATGAGCACATAAGCTCAATATTCATCCAGCAACAGCTGAAATGGATGGACCCTCTGAAGATACCCTCTGAAGAACGCAAGGTTGACACGAACCTCAGAAATGGCTGTTATTATGAGCAGTGGTAGGCCATGAAAAGTGGTTCAACATACATAGGAGCCATTCTCTTTCATTAAACGTAATGACTCTTACTCACTGTAATAAATATAAATAATAAACATACTGTTGGAGATACTTCCTTCTGGTAATTGCAGTTCAACATGCTGAGCTGGAGCTTTTAGAAGACTTCCGACTCACTCACCCTGACAAGCAAAAGTGTGCTATTGGTCTGGGATCTCACTGGTTTCTCATGGGTTTCAGGGGACCTCCATACAGATGAGATACGGTGTAGCGTTTATGTGTTCTGCCTCATTCTTAAGTCTCAGCAGAATGGACTGACGTTAAATTCGATCTTTTCATTAGCACCACGCTGCTCTCTATAATCAACAACATAAGCGGGAATGGTTGTAAGGAGGTTGTAAGGAGATTCCATTAAAGGGAATGGCTGCTCTCTCTCTCTCTCTCCCTCTCTCTTTCTCTGTCACACACACACATACATGTTAAGACGGGATGGCATTAATTATCCTTGGGATCTTCATACTGCCACCATGCGCCAGACTCAACCATCAAGCAGCCAGACTGCACTTCATTCTCCACTGTGGAGTATGATGTATATGTATGTGTGTGTGTATATATATATATATATATATATATCTATATATATATATATATACACACACATATATATAGATA
>JBBPCZ010000148.1:12840276-12851163 GCA_037974445.1 Brycinus macrolepidotus | reverse complement strand
AGCCTTCCAAGAAGAGTGGAAGCTGTTATAGCTGCAAAGGGGGACCAATTCCATATTAAAGTCTATGTATTTGAATGGAATGTCATTAAAGTCCCCGTTTGTGTAATGGCCAGGCGTCTCAATACTTTTATCCATATAGTGTATTTTAAAGAACTGCTAGCCATGTAATACTGGTGATAACTCTGTGGAAGAGACGATTCAACACTTAATTGTTCCACACAACCATGGTGATGCCTTATTGGATTGCCTAGTTGGATTTCTGAGCTCCAATGTCCAATAACACATGCTTAAAACCTATATACTATATAAGAGCTTACTTCAGCATTCATTACCATTTGAGTCCAAGAGACTCATTTCCTGAAAAGGAATGAACTAATCAATAAATACCAGCCTTAGAATCACTTTACACTTTCTGTGAACTCAGGGAGCTAACAATACTACAGTTTGGCTGACTGAGACAGTAAACGCACCAAAGGCATTTCACGATGAGCTACAGAAACATCTCTTTTCGACATTTGAGGAGACCCAATGCATCAATCTTGCCCAGAGGCTCTGGTTGGGCTTTTGCTTTTGACTGGAAACATGGCCTCATTTGCACACTTCATTAACCCACCAACACCGCCTGCCTTCAAGGAGCCAGTGGACTTGAGGGTTCTTATTTATCGAATGTTGTCATTGACAATGTCCCTCCCCCAAGCCAGCTTCATGGCCTTCCAGAATGGTAAGAGCAAAAAGAATGTTTCTTCTAAAAGAGCTCTGAGCTTCAGAGTCAAAATGCAAAACACAGCAGCCTGATCCATCCATCACAGCCAGGGCAACCTTCATCTTTTTCACCTGCATCTGAGTGACACTGAGTACAGGAGAACTTACTTAATCCAACAGCATCTTTTTCATGAGCCCTTAGGTTTCGCTCAGTAGTCAATTTTAAACTGAAAAATGTCCACTGGTTAAAATACTTAGATGTAGTCTAATATGAACACACTATTCACAATTCTAATTTCTTTTTTGGGGGGCATCTAAAATATCAAGACGACCTGGCATTAAGATTTTTGAGTTTTCTCAATAGCTCCCTCTGTAGTCACCTTACTAAGGTTAATTTGTTTAAGTAATATTTGTTTATCCAATGGTAGGCTGCCAATAAATAAATAATGGATAAGTTTAGCCTATAATACTATTCATGTATTCGGCCTACACTCAGGTGTCATTTGGCAGAACGACTTCCTGTCTAACCATAGCTTATGGAGCTGTCTTTCACAGGGATGCTTGTTGACACAGCATGATATTCTTGTTTGGGTGGGGAAGAGGGAGTCTGCTGGATGGAGGGCAGAGGTTTTACTTGCTCTGCTCTTCAAACCACAGTCTAAAGACTAGAAAGGTAACATCACTATGTCTGTTTCTTTTTAACACACACCATTTCAAAACTCCACAATTAGTTAATTTTTGACGAGACATGATGTGTGTTCAATGAAATGGCAATTGTAACACTAAATTGTAATTCTAAAACTGCAGTTTAGGGGCTGTATGTTTGATAAAACATTAAATATAGTTCCTTTCCTCAGGCATATGCATTTGAAGGAGGGCCACACAAAACATGGAGCGATTGTGCAAAATGGTGGGTTGGAGATCTTACACATTTGGCTGAGTAAACATTCCACTTGATTTACTGAAGCTTGAACAGCTTGCGGTGGATAGTTTTGTGTGGAATTTCCTCTGCCTTTTGAAACCAGGTGTAAAGTTGCTGTAGAGTCTCAAAAGACATGCTGTTGAGGCTTCCTTTAAGAATTGCAGTGAGATGGAGGCATGTCCTCAAAAAACGTTTACCATCAAAATAATAATCAAAATTTAAACTCTTGGGATAAGATTTACATGAATGAGAGAACGCAGTGCAGGCCATACCATGATACAGTCATCTTAACATTCCACACCATAGAAGAAATGTGGGAAGGGACTTCATTTATCAACACCACTCTCTTCATTAGTGAACTTTCATGTTTCGTTTAATTTCAAGCTTGTTATTTAACTCTGCTTTTTGAACCCAGCACATCACAACAAAGCAGTTAGAAGGAAGGAGTAAGAGCAGTTTGCATGATAAGCTGAGCATTGAATTTGGGAATGTTGTGAGACCATATTTGTGATCACATCAAGGCACATTTTGTACACCGCCTGAGGTTGTACAAACATCTGGGTAAGACACCAAAAGCTACATTAGTTCTCTTTATAACTAAACTAGACTGTTAGACTATATGCCATTCTGGACAAGAGTGTCTGTGAAATACCAAGCTAAGTTTCCACAAAAAAAAAAAAAAAAACAAGAAAATCAAATTGCAACATTCTCTCTGTATTTTCCTGGTTTCTTGGCTTTTTGTAATGTTCTTTTGTCTTTTTCCTGTTTTCTAGTCCATGTCATTGTTTGTGTCCTACCTGTAACACATGCCCTTGTTTTTTTTGTTTTTTTTTACCCGCCCATGTGTCTGTATTCCATGTAAGTGTGTGTTGTTTTGTCTTAGCCCTGCCTTAGTCCCTTGGTCCCTTATTGTCCTGTTTACCTGTGTCTTATTTCTGTCTCCACTCCTGCCCAGGTGTTTCCCATTGTCTAGTCAGTTTATGTAGACCCCTTGTTTTTCAGTCTGTGTTGGTCAGTTCTTTGTGTTACTGCCCTGGTGTTACTTGGTTTGTTTTTAGTTGCTGTATGTTCTCTGTGTTAATATTCTAGCGTTACTTAGATTGTTTGTTTTTTTACTTGCTCGTGTTTGTTCAGGACTATCTGTTATTGCCCCAGTTTGACTCGGTTTGTTTCTTGCTTGGTTTTGTCTTTGGATTCTGTTTTTTTTGTCCAGTGTTTTGTGACTCATTTTTGCTCTGTGTTTTTTCCTCTGTGATTTGTCTCTGTGTTTAGCCACTGTGTTTCTGCCCATGTTTTCGCCCTGTATATCTCTGTTCAGCCCTGCGTCCTGTTTCCTGTTTTTTTCTGTTAATAAACTCTGTTCACAATTACATCCACCTCCTCGTCTACGTCTCTACACATCACATAAATTAACAAATTCAACTTAGGAGGGATGACTACAAAATCATATTTTGAGAAAAATCCTGTTGCATCATAATGCAATAATTTGCAATATACCTGCAAGACTAACACAACATTACCAAACACACAAAAATACACCACAGACACTGCTTGTTCATGTGCATCTGACACTTGACAGTCCTTTTTTTGTGCTATAATGATCTCCTGAGTAATTTCATAATTCTGTATTTTTTAAATCAAATTTACAAAGTCTGTAGTCTAAAGCAGAATGTTACCCATTGCACTGATTTAGTAGGAAAGAACATCCTTTATGTATACCTCTTGATTGTGCAACTGAATGAACAATGTCATTTTTAGTTAAAAGTTGCTCCATCTGGAATGAATGAAAAGAAATGTGCTTTTGTTCATAAGTTGTCACACAGACACGTACATATTTTGAGATCTAGCCAGACAGCAGCATAATTTTACATCCCTCCTGTGAGAGCAAGGGTTCCAAAATATGTTTCATTATGTTCACTCATTGTATGACTAAGAGCTGCAATGTCTTTTGCCTGCAACAGTTCTAATAATATAACATGATGTAGCTAGAAATGACTGTGTTCAAATCACTGAATGTCCTCAGTGTTGCTCATCTCTCCATGGAGAGGTGCACTGGGCAGTAGCAGCAGAGACATTCTACAGTCTGACAAATGTCTTGTTGACAGACTGAAAGAGCCAAGGTTTTAGCATCACACACATCAATATTTTCCCAGTTCCTGCGGCGAAGGGCATAGATCTGCTCCAGTTAGCATCAAAGGCCATCAATGACAGAGAGCAGAGAAGATGACAAAGTTTTTTATTTTGAGTGAATAATACTCCCTGATATCATTGTAATTCATTTCAGTATCACTTATACCAACCAAGTGAGATGTTTTCCCTTTAATTCGTTTAAGCATTACGTCTATATTGCAACAGAGGCTTTCCAGTCTTCCTTTACATGTGGTTTAAAAGCACGTTGTGTAAAATTTTGCCCATTTAATATGTTATCCTGTAATAACAGGATGATGTATTTTCTGAAAAGTGTGCCAATAAATATTGCATCTTTCACAAAACTGGCTGGGAAAAAGTCTGAAATCTAAAGTGTTTTGTGTTTTGACTTTTTGAGTCACTCTGGATCACTATTGATTTGGTTTTGGTGTTAATGATATTGCCTGACACCATCGACTAATTTTTATTTTGTATTTCTTTTTTACCTCCACGGATCTGACTAGTTTGTCTAGCACATCCCAAGTCAACAAAACAGAGCTCTGTCATGTTCTTCAAACCATTCCTAACTATTTCTGCAGTGTGGCAAGGTGCACTATCCTGTTAAAAGAAACCACTAGGGAATACTGTTGCCATGAAAGTGTGTACTTGGTCTGGAACAATGTTTATGCTTGATATGTGTCAAAGTGACATCCACATGAATGCCAGGACCCAAGCTTCCCCAGCAGAACATTTCCCAGAGCATCCCACTGCCTCTGCCGGCTTGGCTTCTTCGCCGGCTTGGCTTATCACTGGTGCCATCTCTTCCAGTGATAAGCAATGGACACACACAGCCATCCACATGATGTAAAAGAAAATGTACTTAATCAGACTAGTACACTCTCTTTAGCTGCTCCATATTCCAGTTCTGATGCTAACATGCCCATTGTTGCCACTTTTGGTGGTGGGCAGGGGTCAACATGGGTCAGCATTCTGAGTGGTCTGTGCCTACACAGCCCCATGTGCAACAAACATGCACTGTGTGTTCTGACACCTTTCCATCATAGCCAGCAATTTGTGCAACAGTAGCTCTTTTGTGGGACTGGACCAGCTAGACTAACCATTTCTCCTTATGAGCATCACTAAGGTTTAGGCACCCATGATCCTGTTGCCATGTTCATCAGTTTTTTGGGGGGCAGCTGGTGGCCTAGTGGTTAAGGAGTTGCCCCTGCAATCAGAAGGTTGTAGGGTTTGAATCCCAGCATTGCTAGTGTCATTACTGATGTACCCTTGAGCAAGGTACCGTCCCCACACACAGCTCCCCGGGCGCCCCTCATATTGGTGGTAGCCTCCCGCTTCACTTGGTGAAAGGGTTAAATGTAGAGAAAGAATTCACACTGTGTGCTGTGCTGTAGTGTAGTGTGTTCACACGTGACTATAAGAGGCCACTTTACTTTACTTTCCTTGGACCAGTTTCAGTAGGTACAAACCCCTGCATATCAGGATGACTTCACAAGACCAACTGTTTTGGAGATGCTCTGAACCTGAAGTCTTCTAGCCATCACAGTTTGGTCAAAGTTGCTCAGATCCTTACACATTTTACTGTTTCCAACACATCAGCTTCAAGAACTGACTGTTCACTTTCAGCTTAATATACATCCCACTCCTTGTAATGGTATCATTGTAATGAAACAAGCAATGTTATTCCCTTCTCCTGTCAGTGGTGTTATTTTTGTGGGTGTCTGCTGTGTATAAAGATGGGTGGACATTTGAGTAACATGAAAAAGTCTTTGTGGTTACTTAGCTCAGTTTAACATGGAAAACTGAGGCAGCCAGATATTAAAATCTCCTGCTGCTTCATGAAGTCATGATGCCACGTATCCATTAAACTTCTTAATTATTTTCCTAACAGTGGATATAGACATTTTAATACATATAGCTATTTTTAAATGACCACCGATGGATTTATTAAAGTCAACGCACTCTTCTCTCATTTTATTTGTGCAGTCTCTTATGTTCTTGAACATATTTCTGAGCTTAAAAATGAGAAATACAGTTGTGAATATACATTAGTTATTTTATTCATAAGAATTTCCAGGTATGGTATGTAGTATTGTAGTGTGTAGTATTAATTATAAATGATACATTTTTTAGAAATTATACATTTCTTCTATATTTTATTGGATTTCTTATAACATGATCACAATTTACATTTCTCCCAGGATAATTTCAGGTTCACTGTTTAATATTTGATGTAATTCTTTATTGTTCAGGTGTGCGCTTCTCTAATCACATGACTGAAACGTACTACATCATCACAGTTATTGTCGAATATGATATATTTCATTGTGTTTAGGTGAAAATTAAGTTGAAATTTGAATCAAGTACATTTAAATGGGACGATAAAGAATACTAAAAGTGCAGCACTAAACTGTATTGGGCACATGTATGACATTTAGGATGCATAGTGCAGTGAGACAGAAAGTGGCAGTTTGTGCCTCAATATTGCAGTATCACTTGGCCCAGCACAGACGAGAGAACGGTTTCGGGAATCTTGAATAATGGATTCGACTTTATTGCAGCAGTGAATAGTACAAATTTTATTGATTGAAGGCATGACGAGTAAGTCACATCCTATAATCCTCTGTGTTATAGTAAGGACAGTGCTGCTGATGGACAACATCACATTGGAAATCTCATTTTACAAGCCAGTGTTTTCCACTAGTTACTCAAAATTCAGAAATGAACCTCTGGTGGGTTGGTGCAGTTCACTCCGCAAGGGAAGCCTGCGTTTATTAAATGTTTCCAACCCATAATTAATTTGAATATGTCAATTACTGTAAATTGGTCGGTAATTATCCATGTGATGGCGAGAGAACCAGCGTCTCAGTTAGGGGAGAGGAAACTTCTTTCTAGAGGCTAAATATACCTCTGGACCTTTGGGATTATGAGATTGATGGAATAATTATATCTACAGAGGAAGGAGGGAGTATCTCCTACAGAGCCAGCACGAACTCTCAGCACACATGTGGAGCCGGTAGGCGTGAAAAAGTGAAACTTTTCTGTGGCCGGAAACACTGGATAGTGAAGCAGTTCTCTTTAAACCACTCTAAATGGTCGCTCAAGTGGCTCTCTGAAATGCAGGAGATCTTTCATGGCTAGCAGTAGGCATTAGAGCAAATGCACATGTTCATCAGCGGTCGATACCGTGGATCACGTGGGCACTCAGCGGAATTTTTAATGGTAAGTCACGGAGCTAATGCATGGATTCGTCGCATCATGGCAAGAGTTGGGGGAACTGATGGCACTGCTATATTTGACCATAAATTGCTGGCTATGATGAAAAGCTCAGTTTCCAAAAATGAGGTGATATTTTTACTCATTGCCCCGTGATCGAGGAGCGCGTCGAGAAATGGAGTCTTTTGGATCTGAGGCCGAATTTAAATAAAACAAATGGAGGTTTGCATTCAAGTCAGCAGAAGGGAAATAGTTTTTCTTCACAGAGTCTGTTTTATCTTTGGTCTGTGGGCTGCTTTCTTCCTTTATTTATGAAGTCTGGCTGACACATCGCAACCCACTGCTTTCACGACCTTGGTTGACCCTGCATGAAGAGAAGAATTGTTCTTTTAAGGCATATTCATTTCTGCTCCAGGGTTCTACTTCACACAGCAGGGACATGAGAGGTTGGGACATAAAAAAAAACACTTAAAAAGTAAACAACAGCATGAATACTGTATATGAATATGATACTGTAAAAAAAAAACCAATGATGTACCAATGTAGTCGAAATTTGCCATGCTGTGCTAGTTTCAAACGAATGAGAAATAAAAAAAAAAACAGTAATAATAGTTTTTATGAATGAAACAGATTACACCCTAACTTCTCTCCCCATACCACATTCTTTTTGGCTTACCTTCTACCTTGAACAGGCCATTCCTGTTTATTCACCTGTCATTAGAGTTTGCAAGAAAGCAAAAGAAGGCAAACTTTTGACAAATGACCAGGATTCTTCTTGCTGATGACAGAGCTGTTCCGTACAAGCTCCAAGACTTAGTGTGGCTATATTAGCCACAGCCGCTGTCTCGAAGCACAGCAAGGAATTAGAGGAGCTTAGCGCAGCAGTTTAGGGATGTTTTGGTCTCTAAGAAGCTTGATAGTTGGGCAGCTGGTTTTCTTTATCCCTTCCTCGCTGACTGATTGATGTGACTGAACTCACATTTGCCCAGAGTAATGCAAACGGAGACCACATTAGCCATTATTACAGTCTGACTTTCACTAGACATCCGTTCACTTGTTTATGACACCATGAGAGAAGATATTAAACAGATGTATCATAGTCAACAAGTTACACTGGAATACGCGGAACCGCAGGTAACGCTGCATTAATGAGGTGCGGAGTGTGGCCTCGAGGGTGGGTTTGATTCTGTACTACGAGTGCATATGATAAGCTGGCAATGCATGTCAATAGAGGCCTATGATTAAAGAATCCATTGTTATGAGGTGTCAAAAGATGTCAGATGAAAATGACTAATTGGTTTATATCTCCACAAAAATCTCATTTATATATCCAACAATGACCAAAGGCCTATGGAAGCATGGGATATGACTGATAGCATCCTCTGTTAATTCATAGGTGGAAGACTTTCGACATGGTTGACATTTTGAAATGGACTTAAAATGTCGGTGGGGATGGTGAACATGAAAGCACAGCAGAAACAGAACCAAGTGGAGTGGATGTGTGATTGAAAGTGACAATTTCTCTATTTTTTTTAAAGGTGGCTTGGCAGCTGTAGGTAACTTTTTTTTTCTAGAGCAAGGAGGTTTGATAGTAAGTGCTATGATGCTTAACAGATTGGCCGAGGGGATGAGACTCAGCTTGTACAGAGGAGGAAGCACATCGAGGCGCATAGCTTCTGCATAGGCACCGAAAGATGAAAAAATGTCACACCGCATCAGTCTTCCGCAGAAGAAAAAGTGTACCCCTGTGGCTCTCACATGTGCTCCTAACGTGCTGTATCTTAAACCCGTGAAAGAGAGGAAACTTACCCTAATCCCTGGAAGGAGACAAATTTTACACTGTGATTACTATCTGCTCTATAGTGTGCACGTCTAGCCGAGTCTGGCTCTTTGAAGTGTGTGGCAAGTAATAAATGAGGATTTTCAGAATCCTTGATAGAAAAACACAACCTTGTCCTTCGGAGCATGCAGTCCTTCAGAACGCAGAATACAAGAACAGAAGGAAGGTAAAGGGAAGAAGCGAGGGTTCTGAAGTCAGTTAGGCTTTCTGAAAGGAGATGCAATACCTTTAAATTATGAAAGGTTGCCAAAGTTACCTACATATTATTTCTTTTTCTATACATTTATATCACAGAACATACTTTCTCATCCAAAGTAGTGCATTTTTTCACCTTTAAGCAGTTGCTTAGAGACCCCATACAATACCTGCTTTAGCAATACAGTCTTTCATTTAAAACTGAGAAAGCTCGGCTACTTGACTCTTGAACAAATACCCTTCAGCATGGTTCTTCTCTGTAGCTTCTGAAAGGTTCTTTGTTCTGACCAAGGGGCAGGAGATATCAAAAAAGATGCTGGTGGAAAGAAGGTCGCTGAGGTGCTTGCAGTGAGACAACACTGTAAATACAAGCAGCCGCCACTTCTATGGACTCTACCCCGTGACATTAGGTAATGTGGCCAAGCTTCACAATCTGTTAAACAACTTGGCTTTGTTGTCTCACTCTCAGTGGTAAAGGGGAGTTACAGCCAAAAGCTGTGCTCGGCAGCTAGAAGGGGCGTTTGAATATTCATTAAACTGGTCATTAGAGCACTGGCTGGGCCCCTAACAAACCAATCAGAGCTAATGAATTTGATGCGCAAAGCTTCAATCATTAAGACGGACCCAAGCTGTGCAGGAGGAGATTCAGAGCTAAAGAGATTATTTGAAGTGGGGTGAGAGCAAGCGGGAGAAAAGGTAGGAGGATTCAAGAGTAAAATAGTAGAATATTCCCTCCAGTGAAGCTCATGAATGAACCCAATTCATGAGATTTACTGAAATTATTGGATGGATATGTTCAAGACCACAAAATTAACTTTTTTAACTGTGAAATTATAGTAGGCCTACACCAGAGTCAACCCGTGTGAATGCTAGGTCATAAATATTAAAATACAGTTAAAAATAAAAAAACAAGGAAAAAATACAGCTCCACAATAGTGCTTATTTCTGATTGTATCTCTCTAGTTAGCCCTAAACTAACGTCACTGCACATGAACATTTTTTGGCTATTCTAGATTAGAGATCTAAAGCTTGTAAAAGACATTCCATGTTTTATTTGAGCTTGTAACAGACATATTGACATGTTTTTCCTTATATGTATAACTTCTACGATACAGAGCCCTGCCGTAGTGCTGCCACTCTTTACCATCTGACCAAAGTCCATTTGTTAGACTGCTGCTTGTATTCATTGTCACTGATGTATCAAGAGGGCTGCTCTTGTATCTCCTTGGTACAAGTGTTGATTGGGTTTCCACTAAATTTGTGGCATGTGATCGTGTGTATGCCACCTTTGCTGCCCGAAAGCTCCGGCTAAGTCGCTGAAGTTGCATCTTATCATAATGCCATGCAGGAAATCATCTCAAAACCTGGCAAACAATGGTGCAAACTTCAAAATTTGTGTCGATTTTTTAAAATATATTTTTGTTCGTAAAAACAAGTGGAAAAAAAACATGTGGAGTGAGAAGTCCAGTCATATGTGTGTGTGAGTGCGGGGTTCAGTTCAGAAATCAGAAAATCAGAAATCTGAATCTTTTCTGGATTGGATGCAGATTGGATGCAGTCCCCTTCAGTGCAAAGCAAAAAATTAGAATAGAAGCTACATTTCTGTATACAAGATAAAATAAAATAGACAAATCGTCCCCTCAAAGAAGGTAAGAAATCTTGGTGTTGTGCTAGATGAAGAACTGTCATTCCTGTCGCATGCTGACCACCTCTCCAGGACATGCAGATACCTTCTCTACAACATCAGAAGAATCCGACCCTTTCTCACCACTGAAACGACACAGTTACTCGTCCAGTCTCTGGTCATTTCTAAACTGGACTACTGCAACTCTCTACTGGCTGGACTGCCCCTGAAGGTAACGAGACC
>JBBPCZ010000148.1:12829461-12840176 GCA_037974445.1 Brycinus macrolepidotus | reverse complement strand
TTTGTTAAGGTGTGCAACTTAGCTAGCAGTAACTTAGTCAAAAGCAGATGTTGATTTAAGTTTAGCTTTACAGGTATCAAGAACAGATGTGGATTACTTAAGCACTGATGTACGTCGCTCTGGATAAGAGCGTCTGCAAAATGCCGTAAACGTAAACGTAAACAAATAAATAAAAATACATATGTGTGAAATATAAAACACAAGATATATACATGACACTGCAGTTGTGACACTTTGTAAGTAAACTGCACTGTGGTCCATACTGCACATGGAGTTGAAGTATTGCATTGCATTGCATTATATATGTAAGAAGATCTTAAATATAAAGATTTGTACAAATGGTTGTGTCCAAATGGTTGGTTGTATTATAAAAAATAACTTTTTGATCATATCTGCTTGTGCTGAAAAAAGGATTTGAGACTCTTATACATTACACATTGGTTAAGGCTTTATATGAAGGCTTTAGAAATAATGCAGAAACAGGAAAAAAAACCCTCAGTGCTCTAAGTGTTAAGGGTGATCTCTGAGAATGAGTATTTGAGTATTCAATTTCAGTATAATACTATCAGGCCAGGTCTTCAAATGTGTATGTCAGCCTTCAGGACAAATAACAGTAGGTATTCTGAACCCAAAAGAACCAATGCACCAAACTGTGATGCATCAATGCCGTGAAAATACAAAAAGCATTTCTTTTTCCACTGTGTACCTTTTGACCAGCACTAGTCTGACTTTTATGGAGTTGAGCCAGACATACACTGCATGACTACAGCCCATTTTTAAGCTTGATTTGGTTGTCGCTGACTAAACTTCAAGATTGGGAGAAATTTCAGCTTCAGCAGCCGTTGCTTGACGTGTAGTTGAGGGGAGTAAGTGATGCTTGATTACCTGCCCAAACGAGCAGCCTAGTCCAATTGAGAATATGACATTTTGAGCAGTCTCATGAACCGATTTCTGGAAGTCTTGCACAAATCACACACACTCTCAATCATATATCCCATACAAAGATGGACACAAGAAATAAAACGGAGGCAAAAATAACATGGGGCCTCTATGGATCGGATTACTTTTTTCAACACATCCAACAAATGATCGATTGGACACACCTTTCTATCATAGCTAACATTAACTTGTCGTGCTACATTAGCTCTTCTGCGGGATCAGGCCATACAGGCTGCCTTCACTTCACTGAGAGCCCATGATGCTGCCGCTGTTTCACTTTTGATAGCCACAAACCAGTGCATACTGGGAACACCCCACAAACCTGTGTTTTAGAGATGCTCTGACCCAGTAGTCTAGCCATTACACTTTAATACCTTTCTTGACACCTTCACTCTCCGTGTCCTCAAAGTTGCTCAGATCCATACACTTGCTCATTTTCCTGCTTTCAACACACCAACTTCATAAACTGACTGTTCACTTGCTGCCTAATATATTCCACGCTGTGTCAGGTTCCATTAAACCAAGATAATCAAGGTTATTCATCTCACCTGTTTGTGGTTTTAATGTTGTGGCTGATCGTTAAATATTATACTGATTTTAGTGTCAGTTTACAGTGTGGCACAAGTTAGCAAAGGTGGTAAACGTGTTTTCTCAACATTTTTGATCGATACTTGAACATACAAGATGTTGTTTTGGATGAGACGACTTTAGTTCTTTGTTGCCGGGGTTTAGTTCTTTGAACGGACACAGTAACACCCGGTCTTTCTTTCTTTCTTACTTTCTTTCTTTCTTTCTTTCTTTATTTGCTTGCTTGCTTGCTTGCTAGCCATTATAATAACCCAGGCTTCATGGCTAATCTTGGGGTATGGCAATAGAGGTAGCCTGAAGTTGAGCAGAAGTCAGCTATCCCTCTGCTTGTTATGAGTAAAATCTTTGTTTCCAGTGTATTTGAAAGGGAAAGAAGCAGAAAGATTTTTTTTAAATTTCAGATCTTTCTGCACTGTTGCCATTGCTATTTCTGGCATTCCTCACTTCTGCAAACAAAGAGCCAGAGCAAACTGGACCAGTGATGCAATACTTGTAAAATATGATGCTTGAAGGGGGGTGAGGGTGGGGGTGAGAGATGATGTTAAAATGAGCACCCCGGAAGTTTTCAGCAGTCAAACAATTCAGTCATTGATTCTACATCTTTGCTGAGTCAAGCACTTTCTCTCTCTCTCTCTCTGTCTCTGTCTCTCTCTCTCTCTCTCTCTCTTTCTCTCTCTCTCTCTCTTTTTCTATCCACACACAAACAAAATCTATAAGCGGAGGGTTGGAGAAGAACAATGTTTACCACATCCGATGAATCAGTGTTCACACTCTCAGTGGTCCCTATCCATTTCACATAGTGACTACAAACCCACAACAGAACAAGCCCATCCCACGCATTCCTGCGTGTCACATCACTTATATCAATGCCTTCAGGCATCATGCTCGGTCTAACTAATACGACAAGACAACCAAGGTCAAAAGAAGCACTTCAGCAAGAAGTAACTTTGTGTAAGCGTGTGTATTTTTGTGTGTGTGCACATATGATATGCACAAAGGGTGTTTGTGTCATATTTTCACACTTTAAGCAAGGAGAAGGAGTGCATGAATTGCCAAGCACGCTCTTGTTCCTGATATGATTTTACTTGACTGGTCCAAATGTGAGCAGGTGTTACGGATACTTAGAAGCTGGGCGACGCCAAGGGTGTGTTCTGTCAAACATCTTCTCCCTGTGCAACTCCTTGAGCCTCATCGGATATGGCAAGTTCATTGTGAACACTTGACAAATATGTCAACACAGCACAAAGTCAGAGCCGCAGACCATGGCTTTGAATTGTTCAGAAAGCTTGTGCAGTCTCAATTATGATTTGTTGGTGTGTACTGGCCTTGAAACTCACCAACTGTCCTGTGTAGCACAGCCACATTGTATAGATACATCTAAGATCCATGGAGATGCCATGCATATAATAGTATGGTTATATTTAAATGCATGTACTCCCACGTATCTTTTTCATGCAGACTTCTCAGATGACCTTGCATCGAGCAAAGGTTGAGAGGACGTGGGTGTGCTACAGTAACATCTGTACCTCTGTTTCATAAATTATGTTCATGTAAGAAGCTCTCTCACAAGAAGCTACAATTGAAACCACGCTGTGCCAAATGTTCTAAGGCAGGGGTGCCCAGACCCACTCCTTGCCCACCCTGCAGAATTTTCCAGCACTAATATAGCACATATGATTCAAAGACATTAACCCTTAGAACACGAGCAGCACAGATCCGTGTCGGAAGTGCAACACATGTTAAATTGTCGTCATACAGCAGAACAGCTCCTTATATGAAAGCTCCTTTGGCTTCTGTTGATGCTCAAGATGTCAGACATCCTGCTGAGCTTGTTTGGCGTTCTTATGTCACGCAGAACCAGAGTTATTATTATTTAAAAACCACGTGATAATAATAACTGCTACTGGGGTTTTAAAAATGCTGTCACACATAAATGCCTATAAAGAACAAAAATGCCCAAATTTCTTTTATTTTAGGTCTGAGAAACAAGGGGGGAAAAAACACAAGATCTTTGAACCCGGGAGAAGTTTCAGGATAGTCTCCGCCCACAAGTGGGTGGAGAAAACCCACAGAAGGAGGGGGGCCCTGGAGAGCGGCCAAGCAGCGGTGCGCTGAGTGAAAGTACAGCAAACCGTGAGTGTGTAGGAAAGTAAACACCAGTTTTAGACTGTTTAACACTGTTTTTTTGTTGTTGTTGAAATCAGATTTACTAATACGCTTTGAATTCTACGGGATAAGAACATGTAGATGTATTAGGTTAGGGTTGAAACTAAACTTTGAGAGAGGGGAGATCTCCAGAAGCAGGATTGGGCAGCCCTGTACTAAGTCTTTAAGTACTGCATGTTCTGCCAAAAAAAACATGCATCTTATATACAGAACCAGCACAGAGGCCTAAAAGCACAAATGCAAAATGAGTTTCTCATCCTCATACATATGAATTTGAGGGGGACATGCCAAAGAATTGGTGGAGATATTGCAAACTGGGCTAATTAAGTGTTTCATTGGATTAATTTAATTAAACTTTTCGGCTGACAGTTTTGCATGATTTCTCTATTCTTAAAATCAGGCGTGTGTTGAGAGGCTCATGGCCCAAGCCTCAAAAGCATGATTAAAAAACACATTTACCAACATTAAACTCTCAAAACTGCAAGAGTTCAGCTTGTAACTTTCATGGCATCAATTATGTGTTATTCTTTCCCAAACTGTTTTTTTTTTTTTTTATTTCAGAGTAGAATTTTATCTTTAGTGTTTTGGTGGGAAAAACATTTTTACCAATACATCTATCTTTCTGTCACTGAAGTGATTTTCTCTTTGTGCCAAGTATGTAAGGCTTTTAGCATTTTTTCACCTTACAGAGTAGACTGTGTTTCGTCTTGGTGAGCCAGCTCGTTTTTTCTCTGCTATTCAAGTGAGTAGGTTGTGTTTTCTTTTCAGAGGTGGTTATACAGTAGCCTACTGGCCTCATCTCATTTATCTTAAAAAAAATAATTCTGGAAAAAACTGGCAAGAAGTTTCTAAAGTATTATACGGACAAGTATAAAACAATAGCAATATGATGAAACAGACCTGAAAATACAGGCTTTGACATAAAAACCTGACAAATTTGTTATGAAGCTTTGGTTGGCTGCAAATATTTGGCAAAAGGAATATTTGGCAAATCTTGACAACAATGAGGCATAAGCACTCAGGCAGCAACTAGAAAATAGTGTGGTCCTGAAGGTGTTTGGGCCTCATTTGGGGGAAGAAGTGAAACATCACCTGTGACAACTCTGGCACTGGCAGCAGTGTGGAATGTACCCTGCATTCATATTATTGCATGGAATGTTTTCAGGTCCTCAACTTTATACACTGAAAAAGCAATGCACTGTATTCATTTTTAATGGACTGGGGTATTCAGTGCAAATTCAATGTATACACACATTTTGGAGTACACACAAGCATTTGTGGAATTCTGTTGAATCTATGAAGCTCATTTTCAATTCATCATTCTTATATGTATTTTGACACAACTCATATATATGTTTTTTTTTATTCTTTGTAGTCTTAAAAATAACCTGTCAAAATGACCTCTACAGCCATTCTATTGGTTATTGAATACTGGCTTTTTAATTTAAACACAGTTATGGCACCTGGCATTAACATGCGTCTTGGATGATCCATTCACAAGTTCCTTTTGATGATACTAAATAATATTCAATTATACTAAAATGTGTATATGTATGCATGCAAATATATACTGCACATAAAGTCACTGCTGGAAGAAAATTTTAACCTTTTTCTCATTTGTTATGAAATTTTGGTACAGTGTAAACAGCAAATTAAAAGACCAACTGGATTGTTTCAGCAAATCAAAAGCAACATGTTTATGGTATACTAAGAAAAAAAACTGTCTGTGGGAATAATGCTTTTATGCTTTATTGCTCTATGTTCACATGTGAAAAACATTTCTTAAAGAAAATCTTCGATGTTAGACTGATGTCTAACCTGTAAATCGCACTTATTGAATATTTAAAAATAATGACATATTATTATGACAAATACTAACATATTTTTCCCATTATTATTTGTTAAATGGGCTCTCAAAATGACCTCAGCAGCCATTCTATTTGTTGTCGAATACCAGCCTTTTAAGTTTTAAACACAATTCATAGGCAGGCGTAGGCCTTACCATGTGTCTTGAATGATCTGATTGAGGCAAGTCAAGTAGGTTTATTGTCATTTCAGCCATATACACAGAACACAGTGAAACGAAGCAAGGTTTCTCCAGTACCATTGTGCACCACAAAGAACAAAAACAGATACAACACAAGACTGCATAGGTGCAGGCAGGACAGGACTACACAGAACGCAAAGAGAGCAAAGATAGAGAGAGTGTAAGAAAAACACAAGAGCAACAACACAGTATTACAGGACAAGACAACATACAGTTCCCTCCATCTGATCACAAGTGAACAGCTCTTGTTAGGACAGTTCACCCCTGAGATTAGAATGTGTCTCCACATGCATGTCTAGTGACCACATCCCTTCTCTATATGCAAATAACGTACATCATTTTTTTATCATGCAAACTGCACATATGGCCCTGTTCACAACTGGCATTAACATGCATCTTTGGAGATCCAATCACAAGTGGACAGCTCTAAATACATGTGAATGCAACCAAAAGGCATTAAGGACTCATTGGGATCTGATTGCTTAGACCATATTAGGAGGTGGTCGGGGCCACATATGGCCACATTCTTTTAGTAGTGGCTATGTGAACATGTCCTGGGCTACAGTGAAGTACCACCTACTCATGTGACATCCTCTGTGGATGTATATACACTATATGGACAAAAGTATTGGCACACCTGTTTTTTAAGGTTTGGGCTAGGCCCCTTACTTCCAGTGAAGAGCAGTCTTAGTGCTTCAGCATACCAAGACATTTTGGACAACACCATGCTTCCAATTTTGTGGACACAGTCTGGGGAAGAACCTTTTGTGTTCCAGCATGACTGTGTCACAGTGCACGAAGCAAGGTCCATGAATACATGGATGAGTTCGGTGTGGAAGAACTTAAATGCTCTGAACAGAGCCCTGACCTCAACCCCATCCAACACCTTTGGGATGAACTGGAACGGAGATTGGGAGCCAGGCCTTCTCATCCAACATCAGTGCCTGACCTCATTAATGCTCTACAGAATAAATGGGCATATATTCCCACCAAAACACTCCAAAATTGTGTGGAAAGCCTTCCAAAAAGAGTGGAAGCTGTTATAGCTGCAATAACTGACCGTTATTTTCAAACGCACTGCAAGGACTGCATCAAGACACATAGTGGGCTTCACTTTCTCATGTATGCATATCTAGCCCTTAGTATCGGTCTTATAATATCACAAATGTGAAACACTACTGCACACTGTATAAAGGACTGTATAAAACTGTCCTCTTTAAATGTCTCTCAAATCTACTGATCTACTGGTTCAGCTTTTCAGAAATAGCCTTTTATAGGTTTATTTTAAGTTGTTTTTGAAAACATATTACACTGAGATAAAAAGACTGAAAAAAGCCGACTTTTTTTTTTTCACAGAGGGAGTTTACAGACAATATCAGCATGAATGTATGTTCAGTGTCAAAAAGGTATGCTTTTTCCCCCCTAGATGCTATGTGCAGTATAGCATCCAGATAGTAGGGTAAATTATAGCAGGAATGTGACCACAGAAGTAGTTGGAATCAAGGTGTGTGAGTGAATGTGCATCCAGGAAGACAAAGAGAAGAAATAAAGCTAAAAAAAATCCCGCACTGGCTTAGAATAAATCACAATACATGCACTTATGCATTTACTGAATGCTCAGATATCCATTACCCAGCAGTCCTCCTCATGCAAGGTTAGAGAGTGTGTTTCATCAAATTCTCTAATCCCTCATATCTGCCTGCCTCAAAAGCAGAGCCCAGGTGGATAAACAGGGTTTAGTAGGTGTGAAGGATGTAGAAACCAATACATACCTCTCAGTGCATGAAATTTCATTAGCAAAACCTCTTAATCCAGCGCTTGAGGTAGCTCGGAGGAGGTTAAAAAGAAGGAAACATTTTTGACACATTGCATAAATTACATGAAATTTTTAATGTTCAGATGCAGCAAATTCTACCACTGCTCAGTATGAGAAAGTTTAAACTGGCCTTTCACAAAATGATGACAAGTATTGATTAGTGACTAGTAGCTAATATTTGCTCGTCCCATTAATGTTCGCCTCTAAATTTTTTTACATTTTCTTTGGCCGATATGCTCCCTGAGTTTGCTTGAGCACAAATCTGAAGGAGCTTAAACTGATCAAACCTGGCTGAAACATTTTATTTCAACATATCATATATAGTCTACTGATCACATGAGACAGAAAATCCTGATTTGATTGTGGAAATGGACTGTTGGACAGTTATCCAGGATACAACAATACAAAATTCATTTAACTGTACCAGTCACATTAAGCTCTGCAGCATTTTCTCCCATGATACCAAATTTAATAGTTGGACACGTAGGGGTTCATTTAAAATGTAAAACTAAAACAATATGCAATTTTTAGTTGTTATACTTTAACAGTGGTTTCCATCAATTGTGTTGTTCCACCAGCACAGCCTTGCGGATTTACAGTGTGATGTCTTAACAAAGTTTTACATTATTGAGCAGTAATCTAATTATTCTACAGAAGTTCTGATAAAATTTTTGAGGAGTAAAGGTGGAAGATCTATGTGCCATGCGTTTGATAGCGCGATCAATAATGCAAGTGCTGTATTGAGCTGAAAGTTAAAAATGTAAGACTGAAGGCAGCTTCAAAAGCAGAGAGGGAAAAAGGAAGATGTTAGGTGTCGACTGAATCACAGGAGGTTATTGGCAAAACTGAATGCAACACATACCTTATAATACCTGATGTAGTTT
Source organism: Brycinus macrolepidotus (assembly GCA_037974445.1). Taxonomy (NCBI): domain Eukaryota; kingdom Metazoa; phylum Chordata; class Actinopteri; order Characiformes; family Alestidae; genus Brycinus; species Brycinus macrolepidotus. Next base: position 12,831,736 of record JBBPCZ010000148.1, on the reverse strand, counting down.
CAGAGAAGAAAGATCTTCTTTCAGGAGAAAGATCCTCCACCTTTCCAATTTTCTGAAACTGCGGCCTTTCTTACAAAGGTGGCGTTAATCTCAACATGTTGTGAACACAGGGTTTGCTTTTGGACCTTTTAAAGATATGGGTGCGGGAATCACATCACAAGCCATTGCTCTCTTTTTTTCCACCAGAGCATCTCTGAGAGGGGAGTATTGATCAGATGAAATCAGATTTCCCTTGACAGGACTGAATCAGTTGATTGATTTTGCTGCTGCACTCTGGGACGCACCAGAGAAGCTGATAGACTGGAGGTGGCCAATGCTCATACACGGAGCTCCACAGGTGACTGATTGCCAGTGGATGACAGATTGACCAAAACAGTGGCGGCAATCGAAGGCCAACGCTACAAGGGTGGTCAATCACAGCGGGTAGTCTCCTGGGGGGGGGGTAGCAGAGCAGGGCTTTGAGAGTCCATCAGCTCAGCAAGATTTTCTAGTTAATCGTTTCTATTAACTATTTCTAGATTTCGAGTTCTACTCTAATCACCCTAAATAAATTCAACAGCCAAGGTGCATTTGGTTGAAGTCATTCTTATTTGGTTCTTTTCCCTTGTTAAGTGAAAACATCACTCAAATAAAATCACTTAAGTAACATAATTAGGACATTTCTATTTAATGTCTTCACTTCGCTTCAGTCTTGCACACTTGTAATTTAAAATTCCAATTTTTTTTTTTTTACGTTGCTCAATTCATTGTTTGGCACGTGCAGATATGACTTTGACGTGTTTCCACAGTGGAAAAAAAAAACCCATTTGTGTCTCAATACGGTACATTTCTATTTAACAGTGAGGATTCTGCTCATCTTGCAGAATGCCACTGTTTTAAGTCACCAGAAATATATTCTCTCTGGACTGTGAAGTTTTCAGTTGGATTTTTAAGTGAGCATGTTTCAGAAAAAAAGCCAGCAGGGGAATGATGATGCCACATCGGAGCAACAAAGTGATGACACACATCAGGGTTATTTTTTTGTGTATCCCCTGGTCTTGGGCCAGTAGCAGCAGAAGCAATCTCATTTTCCTGGTAACTATATTTCCTAATCCCTGCCATTGAGTATGGAGTAAACATGGATGGTGAGGATGTGGGATTTTGTTATTCTACTTCAGTTTTTTTAATCATCAATGTGGCTTTATAAGTTAATGACACAGTCCAAATGTGCTTATTTAAAGGTCTCTTAATAAATGTGTATAGTGGAAAAAAGAATTTTCCTGGCTTTTTTGTTTGTTTTAAAATGTACCATTCACTCCTTGGTCCGTTACAGTCCGTATATGGAAAATAAGCAAAAATAAAACGGAGACACATTTCGTATTTGAACATATATGTCTGCGACTCTGAGCCATGCTCTGGTTATTGATTCAGAGGCCTCAGCATGGTCTTCTGGTTTGGCACACAAGCATCCGCTGGCTAAAGGACTCCCAGTGAAGAGTTTGCAGACACAGCAGATGGCTAAAATACTCTGCATTTTGTTGAAAGCATGTGTATCATTTTGGTACAATTATCTCAGCTTCTGTTCCTTCACTGAAGCATGTAACATATTCTGGAGGCATACGGCTCTCAGCATCTGTGTTCAAAGAGCCGGAGATTTGGCTAGGTTGTTTGAAGACATACTTTTGAACCTTACTCTTCACTGACTAGGTTGCTAGTATACTGAAGAAAAAAACAGCAGTACAGTGCTTCACTGGGGAAGTAATCAGATTCGCTATTATCACTGAGATAAAACCCTATGGAAAATGAAGTGTTCTCAGTAATCATTCTTGTCACACCCTGTAGAAGACAAACATGTTCCAAAGTGTCTACAGTTCGTCTTTTCTCCTAAATGTTACTAGAAATTAATGATGAAGTAGTCAAAATGTTAATATTGCTACATATAAACAAACAAACACTGCTTTGCACTGATCGGTGAAAGTAAAGCTACTGATGTATTTTCTGTATTAAATAACTACACTAGCTACTCAAACCATGCTCCACAGAGTGAATCAGACACAGCAGTGCTGCTGGAGTTTTTAAACACACCGACTGTCTATCAGATCCTGTTGGTCCACCTTGCAGATGCAAAGTCTGTGTCATTCATTCCCTATCCCCTCTTCAGAGGTCAGTACAGGACACTGTTGGCTGTTGGTGGAATATTCTCAGCCCAGAGGTGACACTGAGCTCTCTCTCTCTCTCTCTCTCTCTCTCTCTCTCTCTCTCTCTCTCCCACACACACACACACACACACACACAC
>JBBPCZ010000148.1:12801313-12812954 GCA_037974445.1 Brycinus macrolepidotus | reverse complement strand
TCTGGAGTAATCCAAGGTTTGTTGTTAGGAAAGCACCGCACAGTCCTTGTGGGTACGGTGTTATCCACACAGAAATTAATGTAATGCAGGTGACAGGAGACTGCTGGGCCTGAACACTTTCTGCAACTGGATCCTAGACTTCCTAACTGGGAGAACGTAGTCAGTCAGGATTCGAAACAACATCTCCACTACCACCATGCTGAGCACAGGGGCCCCCAGCTTGGTACGGAAGTTGATCAGAATGTAAGACCCTAAAGAGAATAGCGAGGGCAGCTAAAAAAGATCATTGGAGTCTCTCTCCCTTCTGTCATGGACATTTACAACACATGCTGCATCAACAAATCCACCAGCAGTGTGAATGACCTCACACACCCCTCCCACATCATCTTTTCCCTCCTTCCATTTGGCAGAAGGTTCTGCAGCATCTGGGACTTCACTGCCAGGATGAGGAACAGTTTCTTCCACCAGGCCTTCAGACACCTCAGTCAGAACTGAAACATAAACTGTACTTCACACATACTTTGAACTGAACGGCTTCCTTCCACCAAACACTTTGCATATACACATTAAACTGTTCCATCATAAACAGACAAACAAATAAGCCACCAAAACAGTACTCCCCAACCGCAACTGTAAATACCTTTTATTTATTCTATTATGCATATTCTCCTGTTGCTGCCATTGATGCTATTTTTGCAGAATTATTTATTGTCTACCTCTATCTCTACTCAGCTGTTAGAATACACTATCTGTCATCATACTGTATTAATTCAAACTAATACAGAAACTGCTCCTTTCAGTTGCATTGTATGTTGTCTTGTCCTGTAAATTATTGTACTATTGCTCTTGTGTTTTGTTTTGTTTTTTTGCACTGCCTCTTGCATTTTTGTCCTGCCGGCATTTGTGTAGTCTTGTGGAGTTTTGGTTTTGTTCTTTGGGTATATGTACTGGTGGATATGGCTGAAATGACAGTAAACATCTACTTGGCTAATGCACTGTAACTGTTTATTTGGTGAGTTTACCATACTGGGCAAAAAACATTAAATAGGGCATGTGGAAAAGCTATAGTACCTTTTATATTTTATGCTTTGGGTCTGATCATACTTTGTCATTAATTTTTATTTACTTTTTTTTACATCATTCATTCCTTTCTAAGATGCTGCTATCCAGCTTTAGACATGATCCTTCCTTCTTCACGCTGTGAGTCATCTTTAATCTCCTTTGACAAATAATGAAATTTTCTTTTCAAAAGTCAGTTTAATAGCTTGATGTTATAAGATCTTGAATGTTCTGAACTTCTCATGAAGTTTGATTTATTTATTCAAAGTGTGTAGTGCCTGCTTTTTTTCATTGAGTTACGCTTTTCACTTCATGCAGGTTATAAACAATAGTTCAGTGGCCACCAACCTTGAGATCTGGAGATCTAATTTCCTAAGGTCAGGTTCGAGCCACAATCTGCAACACCTGCTCCTTTAATGAACTTCAGAAGTACCTGACTGCATTAAGTAAGTGGGTGGGGGCAACATGTGAGATGCAGGTTAGGGCTTAACACAGCAGCAAAGTAGATATCTAAGAGGAGGCTGGGTTAACAGAAATACTGTCATTTAGAACCATCACTGCATACAGTAATATGCTGATACTGTAGACGTGGGCAAATAAAACATGGCAGGGAGAAACTATTTGCCGTTTGTGTTCTTTTACTTTAGGGGTGATGGCTTAACAGTCCTGTGTAATAGTGATGCACCAATGCAGGAATTTTGTCAGTCTGTCTGTTAAGAACAGACCCCACTCAAAATCCAATAACTCGTACAGAATCATCCTCACCTTTAGATTATAGCAGTCACACTCTTCAGTATCCCAGCACTCTGAAGTCTCTTCAAGAGCACTAGTGTACTGTCTCTCAATTTCCTCCTTCACTCCACAGTCTCTGGGGGCTTAACTGTTTCTCCACTCTAGTATACCCAAAGGTGTATTTCTGTCTTCGTTCCCTCCACCCACAGATGTTCAGTTATATTGCTGACCCTTCTTTTCTGCTGTATAATTACTGTGTCCTCCTGTTAAACCAGTCCATACACTCTGAATGCATAGACATTCCATGAAAGTTCAGACTTTGTAACTGTGAATTTTTCACAAGAATTACACTCATATCTGAGAAATACCAGCACTCTTTAGGCATTTGGTCAACATTGATTTCTTAATAGATGAATACTAAAACCACAAGCTTTCTATGGACAGGGTCCACTAGAATTTCTGCAAGCTGATTCTTTAGTTTTCTCAAAAATGTTGAACTATCATGATATAATCAACAGTTTAAGATGCATATGAAAAGAAACACTAAACATCAAACATTGAAAACATTTATTATTCTCAGTAAAATAAGCCAAAGTGATACATTTCTGAAATATTTTGGAACTGATGAGAACAAATCTGTACTGAAAGGTAACCACTCTGCAGCCAAACTGTCTGAGTCATATTTATTGCTCCTAAAAAAAAAATTCTTCAGTATGCCCTTGACATCTTTTTTCCTTAGCGTCAGAGCATCTTCGACCATGACCTGCTCACCATGCAGGAAACTTTTGCTGTTCACCATGGCAACAATAATAAGTATTCTAAATATAATGACAGCATATGCAATGCTGAGGCTCAAGAAGACAAGATATAATTGGATCTGTTAGAGCCTGATTTTGCAACGGAGCTTTTCATCTTCCCTACAATGGGGTAAAAAGGTAGTGTGAAATGCTTTGGTCATAGTAAGGATTCTTGAAGCTAACCATAACATAAAGACCCAGTGCTATAAAGTTCCCTGTATTAACGAATACAGTCGACATACATCAGTGCATAATGTGACAAAAATATGAGGCTGATAACAAGAACTCGACTGTTGCGGAACATTCTGAATCATTTGCCCCCCAATTAGTCGGACTGAGACACCCTCCAGGGATGCTAATCAAACAACACTGACATTTCTCTTCACCTTAGTCAAAGCAAGTTTATTTTTATCTCATTATTAATACAAAGACTTTCCAATAATATTACACAACAGTTAGAATTGTTATTCTCCTGTACTGAATTACACTTACAATCATACTACAGATTACCAATGATCAGTCTAAAAATATCTGGAAATAAAAGGTGATATGTTGAACCCCTGCATTATAATGATATTTTCTGCAAAATATATCATTTTAAAGAAATAAGTAAATAAACACTTTGAGACAACCAGTTGCAAAGATTAATTATTTCACCTTGATGTAAACATTAGTGTGGGCGGGTGAGAGTCGAGTGCTTTTTGTACTTTTAAACACAGAGGGCAGTTTGTCTGTTGGCTGTTAATTCTACACACAACTGAAATCATTTCCCAGAAGGTCTTAGGTGTCCTAGCATCAGGGTGGGAATTAGTAATGACAGAAGGGGGGGGGAAGCCTAAACTATACTGATTTCCTAATTGAGATGTACTAGTCAAAATGTGTCTACCGAGTTTGAATAAAAAAATAAATTAAATAAAAATAAATTAAAAAGCACTGCACCTGATTACCTTAAAGTAAAGTTACTGTAATTTAAAAAACATGTAATAATAGTCCTCGCTACTGGGATTTTAAAAATGCCATCACATGCAAATGTCCTTAAGGAACAAAAAACACCCAAATTTCTTTTATTTCAGGCCTTAAAAATGAACAAACAAAAAAAAAAAAAAAACAAGAAAATCAAGATCTTTGAATCCACTAGGACTTTCAGGATAGTTTCCGCCCACAAATGGGTGGGGTCCGGAGAGTGGCTGAGTGGTGGGCGTGTCGAGCAAAAGCGTGTCGAGCAAAAGTGCAGCAAATGGCCAGCATGTAGGAGAGTAAACAATGGTTTTATTTTTATTTGTTGAAACCATACTAATACAGTCTGAATTCTAAGGGTTAACAAGTAAAATATGAGCATGGAAATCCTTTTTTAGGTACATCCTTATTCTCCCTCTCAGGCTGTCTGTCTGGGGACATATATTGAAAATGCACATTTCTCCAAACTCACCAACCAGGTAATTTGGGTGCACCATAGCGTATTAGTGTTTTATTTCGGTCTCCAACAGAACAAAAATTGCAATCTATCAAACATGACATGGTAAGGGTATAGGTGCATTTGATTTTCTCCCTCTCAACTGCCTGATCTGGAAAATGGAATGGGAACAATCTTCACAGGGCACTTAGTTATTCATTAGCTGGACTCGGGCTAGCTGGAGGAGAATTTTGCAAGGGGAAAGCATGATGCAGGTCAAGAATAGAGATGTTTTGGGAATAAAGTGTTGACGAGCCCCTGACACACCATCTCCATGGAACTCTATGGGTCACGTCAATGAGGATGAGTGACATGCACTACAAGAAAAAAATATTGATTGTTCTCTTTCTCAGGCACCTTTCCTCTCCTTTCAGCCTGGCTATTCAATGTTTGCACCAGAATCTAACGCCATCCCTTCACTACTAGATAACTATACTGTACTTGCTTTTATGCACTGTAAGCATTTTGGTTCCTCTTGATTTGAGTACTTTATATCAGAATATCTACAGATGGTCAAATTATTAACAAGCTACAACAAAAATTATCATCATGGAAACTGCTGATTCATCAAAGCTGGAAAAGAAAGCAAATGATTGTTTTTCCATATATTGAATGTGTGTCTGACATCATCTCCTGAGGCACATACTGTTTACACACCCAAAGTAGTCATAGCACTGGAAACCATGTAATGTGAAGGGACATTTTCCATTTGTTTTGAGGTCAGAAAAGCATGGAAAAAATGTAATTTTTCATTCTGCTGTACGCAAAACAATAACTTTTAATCACAATGCAATATGCTTACAAATGCAAACATTGTTTGGAATCCACACTTTGGACACAATTTCTTTGGTTGGTTCAGTGAGTTATGAGTGAGAAATAATGTTAATCTGGAATTACATCATGTTTTATTAATAACACTGACTTCTAAAGGTTAAAGAAATGGAGCAAAACAGCTACTTCGAACATCCTAATAAAGTGTAACCAAATCTTTCTTCGAGGCTCTTAACTGAGATATGGCTTTCAGAGGTCAGGGTGTTAAACCACTGAAATGTTTCTTGGGATCCTTTTTCGTTTACATAAGACACAAAGAATCATGATAACTCCAAGACTTTAGGAATTGCAAAGAAAGCTGGGACATCTGTGAAGTACTAAAACCTTCACACTCGCTAAAAAAAAATAATAATAATATTTTGTTTTTTGTTATGCTCTGTCATGAACCTTTCAGGAGTCTCAGAGTGAAGATGAAATTATCATAAGACAAGAACCACTTTTCAGTTCAGGTGTGGTGAACTCCAGTGGTGGGTTTCTCTATAAAAGTCTACATTTTATGCCAAAAATGAGGGAAAAACAGAATGCATCTAGAACTGCAGCTTTTATTAACATGTATTGCAAAAATCCCTGTTAATCCACTCAACCAACTTCCATTTTGTTAATGCTGGTGCTGCCATTGTCAGCAGCATTAACCATCCAATGCTCAAAAAGCCTGAGCCCGGTTTTGGATCCCTCTATTCTTTTATGGATAGTGTAATTGATACCAGGTGCCGATTCATTTCAGCAGCAGAATGGAGTGATGGAGGGAGAAGGACGGGAGGAGCGTTCAGAGATATGGATACTGGTGAATAATGTGCGAATACTAATGAAGGCGCAGAGTAAAACTGCATACATCCAGGAAGGTTGACATTTCCCTGACCTTCAGCCCTGGAAACAGTGGCAGACTGAAATGGAGAAAAAGAAAGGACTGCTAATGAGGACGACAGAGGGGGAAAATGCCTCCCTGAGGCCACGCTCCTCCAGGCCCAACTTGCAGCTCAGGTTAGCTGCCGGCAGGACGCTGACGGCTATGGTGTGTGAAAGCACGGGTAGATGTGCTGCATGTAGTAAAAGCACAGCTCAGAAGTGCTCAGGAGCCGTTCTGCAGCCTGGTATCAGGTTCGAGTCCCAGCTCCCCCATGGTCACTTGTCTCTGAAGAAGCAACTGACCTTACTCTCATTAGGAGAAAGAATGGAAGAGTCCCTCTCTCCACTGGTTATATGAAATGAACCCATAGGGTCACCTCTCCATGCTCCCCTCTCATAAATATTCTTTTGTAGCAACTGTTGTGAGGTTGCACAAGCTATACAGAATGTTAGCGAAAATCATCCTTGGGAGAAGCTGTAGTGCACAACTCTCTTTTGACCAAAACCCAAATTTAGTGTTATTAATTGATAACTGATTTATTGAAATCATTGATAAATGACATTTAGTTTGTGTGTATGAAAGGTCACACTGTTGAGCATTAACGTGGTGCTAACCTGGCTACATTTCTTACCAAAGGATGAATTTGTGGGCAAAGCATAAATAAATTAATAGAATATCCAGCTTAGAGCATGGGCTTGAAATACTCAATTTAAAAAGAATTCAAATTTACATTCTCTGTGATTCGGCGTAGTGATTACTTGGCACTTTAAATGATTAATGTAATATCCACGGGTTATTCACAGACATGTATAGTAGATTCCCCCAAAGAAGGAGCTTTTTTTTTTTTTCCCGAGGATCACTGAAAGAGAGGAAACCCACACCAGCAGAATCTCATGAAAGCACTTATATTTGTAGGTGCAAGAAAAATCAAATGTTTGTTGTTATGCATTGTATGTATTTGATTACAAAATAAGCACTGCATTGCTAAAAAAAGTTATAGCTGCAAATACATTCTAAAAAAAAGTTATTTGTGGTTTCTACAGAAGAATTCCTTTCAATGAATAGTTTTTTAACAAACAATCACAGTTCTATCAAAATGCATGGTTCTATAACAAGGTACAGAAAAACCTTTTTAAAGTTTCAAGAGCCTCCACATAATTTTAAGGTTTTATACATGATTCCTGGGTCTTTCAAAACCTCCTGTGTTTTAACTGAATGTATGTAATTATGGCATAGAAAAGAACATTATAAAATTAAACCATTTTCAGACCCATCTTCTTCACTGAAAGACTGCAATCAGAGAAAAATCAGAGAAGTTCTGTTCTTGGACCCCACGTCCTATTGACCACATATCTGATGACACAAAGCATGGCAATTAATTGAGGGTGAGAGAGTGTTGTAGGAAAGCTCTTTAATAGCATTTAAATTGAGTGTCAACTGAGCTGAATTTGCACTAACTGACCTTGTTAGAACTGAGGTGAAAAGGGAAAAGAAGCAGTCAATTTAACACAAATTGGTTGAATCATTTAACCAACACTTCCAAAGAAAACATAAGCAGTATGGTCATGCTATGTCTGCTGCCTCTCCACGCTGTATCAATCATATTAAAAAAAAGGTAAAAAATCTTCCATACTATACCAGATGTTGCAAAAAATCACTTGAATTTTCTTTTCAGACTTCAAGATTTATGGCGACAGATGTGATGACACATTTGAATCAGGGGGAGTAAACCTCGCAAGAATAATAGAGCAGAGATTGCTATGGAAAAAATGCACTGAATGCACCATTCCACTCATTGCACCAAGTTCCACCAATTATACAGTATGGATTTTTTTTTCTTTCACCATAGAATAGATTACAGAGATAATGCATAAATCTAAATTCTAATGCAAATACACAGATGCTTTTGTTAGCATGATTGTGTGTGTATTGTATATTCATAAACTCATCCTGCAACATAGATGTGACTTAGTGTGACAACAAAATAAATAAATAAATAAATATTATATATTCAATAGTCTCACTCTCAACATTGTTTTGACCTGCAGGCCTTGTGCTGCCAACTTCCATTAGTGTTATCATCCATAATTCTTTATGCTTTATAGGAAAATTTACATTACCAGAAGATAAAGTAGTTGTCATCTTGTAATCATTCAGATGGAATTTCGTCTTTATTATTTAAGGGATGACAGAAAAAGGTTTGGTCTGTTTATTTCATTTTTTTTTCCCCCCTCTCTCTCCCTCAGTGGCTCCGTCGACCATATGCTGGCTGACAGTACTTTAGTCAATTAAAAAGTCTTTGAACTCGAAATGCTGGGATCTGTTTTTAAGCAACATTACAACATCCGCATCCAAGTCACACAGGAATACGGAGCCAAGACATTACCATAATTACAACTCCCACATGGCACAACACAAACAAGGGCCCTAAAAAAAGAACTTTCACTCTGTCCTCTGCGAGTGAAGGGAAAAAATGGAAAACAGGCCGACGCTGTCAAAAGCTGCCGCCATTGTTTTGTCCTCATATCCAATCCATCATCATTACGAGAGAGGGGAGGTTGGCAGAGAGCGGAGCAGCATCACAGAGACGAAGAGAAAGAGAGCATTCCATTCCAATTCAGCCTAAAACATGCCATGTTCTTCCCGTTTCCCATTTCCATCTACAGTGCCGGCACGCATGCTCGGCTCCAAGGATCAACACATAAAGCCGGTGTGAGAAATCTTAGCCTTGCGTTGGGTCTTGCCAAACATGCACGAGCCGTGTCGTTTCATTACCCCATACCCGTACTGCCAGGCTGGTACAGAGCAGCTCATTTTATTAGTCCAAGCCTCGCACAGGCCAGGCATGAATAACTGTATCAGTTTATCCGACTCCGCAAACATGACAGATGGTGTGCTTTATTGGCCATCACGCAGCGACCATATTGTCTGCTTCCAGAATAACAGTTTACACACACACTTAGGACTTTAATGCATGCTGCCTGCCTCCTTTACAAACACACAAAGTCCCCCTTGACCCTGCCATCAACAATGAGACAATGCTCTTTTGTCTTGTTGGGGTAGTGATTGCAACCATTGTGGCGATTCATTTCAGAAGCACTGCTTTATGCATTCATTCATTATTCTGAGATTAAGTGAGCCACCTGGAGTTGCAGCAGGGGCTGCTCAATTCTGAACTACAATGGACCTTTACTGTACTGGTGCCAGCCTGATTGTCCTGTTGCCAGGCTAAATGGCCAGTATTCTTAGGTGATGTCAATGTATGATGTCTAAAGCTGTCTAAACAAATCATTTATGTTAACATTTAAAGCTGTCAAAAACAAATCATATTGATAAACGAAATCAGTGTGCATAACAGTGCCTGCCAAGTTGATTGCGTTTCTAAGTACGATCCGCACGCATAGTTCACTGGGTAATCTACCTAATGTTAGCTAACTAAGCGATTGCTACCCCGATTATTTATGGATGATGTCTTTCCCATTCTCAGTATAGATCAATCAGCTTTGTTTCTCCCACGTTGTAAGCTCACTTGCTCATTGAGTGATGCAGGCATCAATAGTCAACTTTCAACAACCCACAGAGATGCAATGTGTAATAAACACGTCTGTAAACACTACATTTAGATATTTATCAAAGGTCAGCATGTGTCCTATGAGTAGTTTAGCTCAACTACTTTATTGCCTGCAGTGGCGTTCCTGTCTGAACAAGAACAAATGTCTGCGAATGGGCTCCCATGTGTGGGATGGTGTGTTACGCATGGGCGATGCAAACGATTATTAATGCTAAAGAGTGTAAATCTGTCACTACAGTAAACCACACATGAATAAAAACAACCAAGTTTTTATATATTTATCTGTTTAACAGCCAATTATCCACCACTGCCCTTCTGTTGAGACACAGCAGTAAATATGAATATAATCACTTCAAGATAACTTCGGAGAGTCATCGAGTGATCTATCCATGATCCACCCACAAATTCATCTTTTCGTAGCAACTTTGGCCATGTTGGACAGAGCGTTGACAGTGATCTCATTCCAGTTTAAAATGCCTCACTACAGAGCTGGACAACTTTGCAGGTAATCCTACTAGCCAGTTTGGAAAAGACAAATGTCAACTTTCTTGTTTCTTCACTAAAACAGAACAAAAAAGATCCAAACACACTGTAATTCAGAGCCAATACAAGACCAGCGTCAAAAAAAACATCTTGATTTATGTCATTCTAGCCACACTGCACAAACAGCACACACGCACGCTCAGGTATGTCTCATCTGAACATCATGCAGACACTTTAATATCACTTTTCTTCTCTTTTAGATCGGGTGCTAGCGTGTTGCCTAGGTAACCGGCAGTCTCAAACTCAGCGTTTCATGTTGCTGCCTGGTCCCCAGAGCCAAGGCCGGTCAGCCCCAGTCCCATCTTCACCATGGTTACGTTCTCGAGGTTCCCATTTAATGAGTGCCAGCCTCTGCAGTGCGCTGGCCCACATGTCAGAACTAATCCTGCCTGGAGAGGACTGTATGTGGAGAAAAATAAAGCTACGTATTCCAGCCATGAGATTTTACCAACTAGAGAGCATGTGTTTCTCCTTCTCTCCTGCCCTCTTCTGCTTTTTTTCTTTTCTTTTTTTTTTTAAGAACGGAGCCATCTGACCTGTCCTTTTCATGTACACATGTACAGCATAAACACTCAAATCTGTATGTGCAGCACAGACAAGTCTAGGTCAGTGAACAGGATCTCAATCTGCTAGCTACAGGAGGAGGTTGCTTATGATTTCATATTCATATTCATATCACTAGACGCAGGTCCACAGATTATGTTTTGGGTTCAACCTGCCATGTTATATTCATGGAAGTGGATCGTTCTAAACGGCATGCTGTAATAATTTAAAGCTGCTGTTTCAGTTTTATTTCATTTAAAGCAGCTCTTTATACATTACCTCATCTCAGAACTGACTACATCATAAATATATGAATGTATCCGATTCCATTATTTACAATGAGAGTGCAATCAAAGCATTTCTGGGATGCCATTCGTTATATTATGTAAATGCAGTGAGCAACAAGAGTTCACATGTCAGCCATTTCCCTACTTTATAAAACAAAACTCAATATGATAGATGCATAATTCATAATAGCATGTAAACCAAGTATTTTAAAATGGTTTTAACGTGGCTAATGCAATACAATTTTATAATAAACTATTTATTTTTGTTATAAATAGTTTGTTACAAAATTGGAGTATCCTCAGGTGTTAGCAGGCACTGATACTCCAATGTGTACGTTAGAGTTGGCTGTCTCGAGACCGGTCTTGGTCTCAAGACCAGTCTTGAGACCACTTTTACGTGGTCTTGGTCTTGTCACAGTCTCGACAGTCTTTGGTCTTGGTCTTGTCTTGGTTTCGGATCCCTCGGTCTTGTCTTGGTCTCGCTGTCTTGGTCTTGCTGTCTCAGATCGACATAGTGGTCGGGAGATTTTGAGCCAACAGTATCCATGACACACAACGAAACATTCGATAATGCAAAATTATTATTATTTTGCCTTTCACGCCCTTCAAACGCAACCAATCAATGACATGCATGGATTTTGTTGTGATTCAGACATTGGCGCGCATCCAATCAAAATACGCAAGTGTAGCGCTAGTTAAACGTTAGATCCAGCATCACAGTGAGCAGTAAGCCAGTTACAGTAATGTCAGCAGTAGTAGGCTAGTCAGTAAGTTACAGAAATAATGTCAGCAAATTCTTCAGTCATAAAGTTTGCGTTCATAGAACACAGAGTTTTTTTGCAGCACAGGTTCAAAAAAGAAGCATTCAGCAAAATGCAGATTGTGCAAAGTCTCCTTGACAGAGACAGCTGGGACTACCTCAACCTTCACCAGGCACCTGGAGCGTAAACACCCTGAAAGGTAAGCTAGCCAGTAGCC
>JBBPCZ010000148.1:12786177-12801213 GCA_037974445.1 Brycinus macrolepidotus | reverse complement strand
GTGTTAGCTGTTTTGTCAGATGACTTTGGGACCAGTCAGTGCCCGTCATGTCAGTCCTCAACAGCACACAAAAGTTAAGGGAGTCTTTTTTTTTCGGTCTCCGTCTTGGTCTCGTCTCGACTATGTGTTGGTCTTGATTTGGTCTGTCTTGGTCTTAGTCTTGGTCTTGTCTTGGTCTCGATACCCACTGGTCTTGGTAGTGTCTTGGTCTTGGTTTAAGCGGTCTTGACTACAAGTCTAGTGTACATATACATATATACATATATATATATATATATATATATAACAGAAACTTCTATTCATACTTTTGTATTATTTGTATAGTGTACTTTTTAATATTACACCGTTGTGTTGTATAGCTTTTATTCTATTGATTATTTTAATTTGCTGCTTCTACTTTTTACTTCTTTTGTACTGTAATAATGCACTAATAAAGGGTTATCTTATCTCATCTTATTTTAAAATAGCGCTTAAGAGGCTGTATTATTATGTAAGAGTCCAAGTAAGCATACATAATGTGGCTTGCCAGTAGATAAAGTTACCTATGACTTAGTGGTACAACCATTGACTAGTGACTATTGATCATGACTATTGATTAATTTGCCTGTGTATACATTTACACTTCCACCCACGTTTGCCCAACAATGGGGTCACCAGTCATATCCACTAAGGTCCGATGTGTCTGAAGGTTTTCACTTTTCATCAGAAGCTAACCCGATTCCACTTGTTTAATCTGTTGGTCTCAAACAACTGATTAGTAAGATGAGTAGCCACATCAACTCTCCGTGGGTAAGACTGGTGACTCCTGACCGACACTATGACCTCACAGTACCTCTCTCAGGGTCACAGTATCCGCTAGGATTTGGATGATTGTCAAAACACTGCTCTATCCAGCTGATGCAAAACCCAGCATGTGACAAAAGGATCAATATGTCAGTTAATCTGGTTCTTTTTACTTTAAACATTGTTTTAGCTCTCACTGACACAGCTGGGATAACCATGGCTGCAACAATAATTTACGTTAATCTCTGCATCAAATAAATATGATTTCCTTTTTATTAACTAAGTGTTGAATACTTAGTTGCAGGTCATTAACTTAAAAAGTCACAGGGAAACATTTTCATACCTATTCACCAATAATATACTATCTCATGCATAAATCTGAAGGTAATATTTTAACAACCTTAAAAATACCTGATGTGATCAACACAAATCATCAGTGTAGTCAATAATATCAGTAACAATGAAATCAAGAGAAAGACAGAAAATAATAATGATAATGGGAATCTTGTACTAAATGGTACTTCAGTTTAAATTCTACAAACTTTATTATTCCTCTTTATTAGCTGTTAGTCCTTTAAGTAAGTGCTAAGTATAAACAAACTGATCAAGGAATTCCTATTTACCTGAGAGTTAAATTTCCTTAGACACTGAAAATTTTTTAATAGAAAATTAAATTCATATACAGGTAAATTTGGGCTTGTCCTATTCAAATATCGAAGTGTGTTATACTGTACGTACAGGCCAGAATAGCGAAAGGTTGAATGATTTGGCCACATCAGCAGGTGAAAGAGGACCATTTGATTATGTAAATGTTACGTAACACCTTAAAGACAAAATGAATTTTTGAAGATAGACCACTGAGAGGAACAGAGGAAAACGTGTAGCTTGTTATAGTGACTTCTGGCTTATTTGTTTGAAAATGAGTAAATATCATCTACGTGTCATTATGAATGAGCCTACCAAGACTGGCCATTCACATCGGCATGTATTGGCTATTGAATCAGCTACTGGTAGCCATTCAGTTGAGTGAACATAATGAGCCACACAACCGTAGGAGAAGAGACCAAATATAGCCAAGTACAGGCAAAATCTGAGCTAAAGCAGTTCATGAGATATTGAAATGTGTTACTTGCAGCCTCCCCTATGAATGAAATTTCACAAGCTTTGATGTGTGTCCAAAAAATGTGTTAGTGATTTAGGAGGTGAATTTTTACGAAGTTTGAACCTTCACATCATAGAATCTTGCTACAGGCATGCCCTGAGATGCCGAAATGTGTCAGTTGCTGTATGGACAAAATTTCATGAATTGCAGTGTGCATCCTAAGAATGTGGTGGCGATATAGGGTGTGAAATTGCACAAATTTTGAATCTTTACATCAAGCAAATGCCAAAAAAAACAAAAAGTGTAACATATATTTCAAAGATGCTAAAGATGCTAAGATGCTAAGATGCTAAAACTGAACAAAATTTCACAAAAGAATGTGATAATGATACAGTGTGCCATAACATAAAATTTAAACCTTTATTTCACAAGATATTGGCTAATGAAGACTTCAGATTTTTTTTTCAATGATGTTATTCATTGAGTGGTGTTACTCCACAAATGAATTATGATGAACTAGGGTCATGTGTCTCCCAGAGAATAGGCTGTCATACAAATTTTATAATTTTTGGCGAAGCGGTTGTCGAGCTATTGTCCAAAATATTTGTGCCTACCCCAAGGGGTGCTAGCCAAAAGGGACATGCCCACCTAGGGACACAAATCTCTTCCTCCCATTTCAGCCACACGGGGCTACAAGTATGCCAAGTTTCATGTGGATTGATGAACACACAGACTATGTAATCATTGACCAAAAGTTTGTGGGGCAAAAAAACAAACAGAAGAAAAAAAACTACATGATGATAAGGCCTTTTGGACGGGTTGTTTCATTGCATCAGATGCTGATTCACCAAATGGGCTCAAATCACCACTCGTTTCAGAGTCATACAACAGTTTCATGAATCAGACATGGAGCCGTTTGTTTGTCATTGTGGCTAAAGTACCCTAATTTCTAACCAACTCTGATGAACAAGGGCCATTGTGCAAGACTTGGGTTGAGTGTAATATGCTCCTTAAAGAACGAAATGCTTCTAGCAAATAACAGTATTATCACAACTGACTTACACTACAGTATTAAAGTGACTGTGTGATTAGTGTGATTAGCTGAAAACTGATGGTGAGGCTGAAATTCTTTGAACCATTTGCCTGCAAACTGGATGAAACTGCAAATTCTCTATGGAGCAATATGCCGAATTTCTGTTTAGAAAGTCTGAAATGTTACAAGGTGAGGTGAACAGAAAGGCTGGAAAATTACTTTCTTATACAGGACTTTGAACGCATACCAATGTAACATTCGGCTGCAGTGACAAGCCATGTGGCACGCCACATAACCAGCAGCAATATGTGGCACGAATGCAGCTGACAATCAAAACGGGGAAACTCACTCTTTCTTTCTTTCCAGTAGTGCCCTTCACAAGACAAGGACTCACTAAAACAATACATGACCATGTGGCTGCGTGTTCTAAAGAGCCACACAGTCACTTTTCTTTATTCATAGATCCTGGTTCTATTTTGATCAAATTACACATTTTAAATGAGTTTTCTCACAGATGGTAATCAGTGTCTATGAGAAACCCCATCAGAAACACTTGCCTGAAGAAGAAGTAGACACAAGTGATGACAACATTCTTTATATTTATCCTTTGTCAGGGACATAACCATAACAACAGGTGTGAGGCAGCAGATGTAAGTGTGAGCTACATTTATTATAAATGACACAAAAAAGCGCCATGCAACTGGACAACCAAGGCAGACTAGAAACCACTGGCACTCAAGCACAGCAACAAGCAAAACCTGAAGAAG
Source organism: Brycinus macrolepidotus (assembly GCA_037974445.1). NCBI lineage: Eukaryota > Metazoa > Chordata > Actinopteri > Characiformes > Alestidae > Brycinus > Brycinus macrolepidotus. Next base: position 12,797,528 of record JBBPCZ010000148.1, on the reverse strand, counting down.
CACAAGGGTTATACAAAGGCAAAAGCACCACATGTGGAAACACTAACAGAATTGAATGGTTTTACTAATTCTGCAGAAGAATGGAGAAACAAAATCAACTTGAATGTAAGTTACAGTGATGAATGTTTAAACCAAGCAGTTTTGGATCATTGTTATTTGTCTTTAAAGTACCTGAGCAATTTCAAAGACAGAAACACAGAAAAAGTGAATAAAATGTAGTTCTGGGTCAAGATATGCAAAAGTATTATATATACATATACAAAACAACATATAAAACATATTAAGGCACATTTTTATAAACATGCAGACATGAAGATCAGTTATACTTAGATTTACTTGTAATTGCGCAAAGTGTGTGTGGTTGCCAAGTACTGGGCTTTTTTGTGTCTGTACCATCTCATTTGGTTTTCAGAACAACCCTTTTCCAAAACAAACTGTGGATATAAAAGAGCACCTATTTCACATGCAGTAACCCTGGAAATGCTATGCTTCATATACATTTGAGGTTTCAGTCTGATTTAGTCAATCAAATAGTAGATGTTTTGAATGACAGAATGATTAAAATTTAATTGCAAAGCAAACATTTATTAGAGAGATGAAATATGACATTTTGGTATTAAAATATGTCATCACAAAGTGACTCATTAGATGAGGCATGACATCACTGCAGTTCAACATGTGACAACATGCATTTTGGAGGCTTGCAGCATATTGCTAGCTGAGTCTCCAATAATACATGTCAAACACATGAGCTTGGGACAACAGACAGGGGTCAGAAGTCAGGTCTGTTTTTAGCCGCATAACACAGCAGCGGATCAAAGTGCTGTGCTGGAGAAATGAAGCCAAAAAGAATCAAGTGCTTCAACTCTATATGAGAATTAAACTGAAGAACATTAAAAACCTGCTTTCAGCAAATGACTAAGTAGAGCAGAATGTATAAAATGGAAAGTATAAAAGGCAGGTTTTTCCACTCCTTTTAAAACAAAGGAACCTGCTATAGGTAGATGTGCAACTGCTTTTAACATGCCAGTGTAGCAGGGACTTGGCGGAGTCCAATATGGCATTTATTCATCGCATTAAAGTGCATTATCATGGCTGTCCAACCACCTATTAAACAGAGTCATTTCTGATATTTCATTTAGCACTAGCGTTTAGTGGGAGAATAACTTTGCAGTGGCGTTTTATGATAGCCCAGCACTCCTTTCCAATCAGGAAAAGGTCAGGGGGCTAACTATCTGGCGGATGCAGGATTCATATGAAGGAGAAGTCATAGAGAGCTTGGGCTAATGTATCCTCTGCGGTCTCTGCACGCTAATGAATGCCTTTAGCTACTGGGTTCCACATCCCTCCCTTTGAAAGGAAGTGGGGAGAAAATAACAGCGGCAAACAGAGAAACAAATGCTTATTATAAATCTTTCAGCAGCATTCTGTCAAGTGTTATCGCACACGTTTTTGCACAACTGTAGTGCACCACTCCAGACAGTTGCACTCTGGATATATTTCCCCATGCACACATATACAAGCAGCATCAATGCTGTAGCATGCTTGTTTTTCCAAGCACGCTGCAACAGAAATATTGTCTTTCTGCACCATGGCCGCACACATCCTAATTTACCTCCTCAAAAGGCTTAAAGTTGCCACGGCTGGTTCGCTCGGCTCTACACCGGTCATTGTTCCATGCACTTCCATTCTATCAGGTTATGACAATTAAAGGTAATCCTGTAAGGTGGATTAAATGCAGATGACTGCCTTGGCCAGGCAAGGCTTCTAATCCTCTATTAAGACTTCTGAAAGACGAACATGTCTATACAAGGGATTTTCTGCTTCAGGGGCTCCTGATATAGCTGCTGATACTTAAAACATAAATTAAACCTGAATACCTGACTTTGCAGACATTTAAAAAAGTCACAGTGGCACACAATAAAAGGTTAAAGTATAGATATAATTCTACAAGTAAATCAGATTAAAAAAAATGCTCATCATCACAATTATTAAAGATCATCAGGGTGTAGATAGTATTTTTTTCAGGTTTAAGTCGGAAAATCTGGTTCTTGATGAGAAAATAAGTAACCGCATGCAGCAGACAAGTGAAAATAAGCTTAAAAATAAAGGATCGGTGTACTGAAAGATTCTGTAATGCAGCAGCACTTTATATAAACACAGTAAACTAAAGCACTAATTGCAGAAACTTCTAATACAGGTTATAGATCAGACTATTTTTTAGGTTAGATATGACCCTTTTTTGATGCCAACCCTTTGAACATTCCTAAAGGAGTGTAAGCCTCACGGCACCAAGTAAAACTTTAAAAATAATCTTTTATTTTGTAATGAGCAAACTAGAAGTGCAGTGCATTTCTGTCAGTAGGGTAAAGCTTCCTCCAAACTCAGAAAAGAATTGAAGTCTTAAATAATCATTACTACATTTGGCATATCACGAACGATAAATGTTTTGCTTTGGGCGAGACAGGATCATTTTGAATCAGCAAAAATAACTCACCAAAAATACAAAGTGCTGTGTAACCTTTACAGAACCATTTTCAAATTAAACAAAATCTGTGACATAGCCTCGACTGCAAATTCTTTTTCCCTGGTAACTAAGGAAGAAATTTTTTTAAATTAGTTACAACAGCAGTGTAAAATTAAGGCTTCTCCATGAATATAGAAGTGAGTACAACTTCTGCACTACATAATGACTCCCACTGATTGCACAGGAACAGGTTCTTCTGGTGGACATTTGTGACATAAAAAAATATTGAAGAAACATTTGAGAACCATATAGAAATACAAAAATGCACGTTGATGTGTTTTGGACAAACAAATGTGAAGTTACACTCATTTTTGAAGTTAGGGGAACATGCTCGTGAGTGATAGAACAGGGGAGTTGGCAAAGGAGAAAAAGAGGCATGAGAGAGAGAGAGGCAGACGGAGAGAGAGATAGTGTTGGCGAAAAGAAAAAGAGGTTTGGTCCTCTTGGGTCAGTGAGTCACCATCACCTGGGGGCCAGGAGCATCAGCTGGGCCTGCCCGCAGCGCTCCACTGGACCTGAAGGAGAACACAGAGCGTGGCCCACCGAGATATCAACACATGTTGCATCACACTCTCATGAGCCAGCCACTCACAGACAGAAAGAGGAAGAGGAAAATGGCCCAGCAGAAGCAGTGGCCAGTGTTCATCGAGGTTTGAGTCTTGAGTTGTGTGAAGGGGCTCAGTGAGCTGGAAGCTGGGTCCAAGTACAACAAACTATACAAGTACACCTGAAAAACTTCTCTTGCTTACAGAAGCACAAGGACCAGATACTCCTTCTTTGATTCTTTAAATCACCCTCTACAGTCATAATACTATTGTTCAGCATAATACAAGTGTTATTATTAACAAGTCATAGTAGCTAACAGCTGTGCATTCATATCTCTTGTAACCAGCATTGCGTTAAAACAGTGAGTTATTTACTAAGATAAAAGTAGAATTAATTCTAGGATACTGTATTACAGACATTGCTCTTGGAGTGAACAATAAAAGAGGTGGGAGTGGATGCCAAAATCTGCTGATAATGCTGATTTTGATTTCCACTTACATTAAATATTCATTTCCCTCAGGTAATAAGAAATAATTCAGGTGCTAGTACACCACAGGCTTTAATTTGGCTTGGTCATGTTATTTAGCAATACAGTTATTTTTCTTTACTTTAACTTTTTTGTTTGTTTGTTTGTTTTAAAGTGTTGCTATGTTGAATGTCTGTGCTTAACATTTGATTATCATCAAAAAACATCCTATATTCGTTTCAGTAAAAAATGATAAAAGGTAAACATCCATTCATCCATTATCTGGACTGCTTATCCTTAACCAGGCTTGCAGAGAGTGATGGATCCTATTCCAGCAGTCAATAGGGCGAAAGGTGGAGAAGCACCCTGGATAGATCGCCAGTCTATCACAGGGCAGACACACAAACACACCTCACCTCACATATAGGAGCAATTTAGCTTCTCCAATTTGCCTGACATGCATGTCTTTGGACTGTGGGAGGAAACCTTTGCAGACACAGGGAGAACCTACTTGTTCTCCGCTTTTGAGGCAACACTGTGCCACCGTGCCTCCGAAGGTACGCGTATGTATTCCTCTACATTAATTATCACTAAGAACAATGTATGCAATGAAACGTGTTCACACTGCTGTGCTAAATCATGTACAAATGAGGCTAAACAGAAAAAAAAACACCTACTGTTTACCACCTCTTGTCCTCCACGAAAACCCTTTAAAATATCTAGTTGCATTCTCATTACTAATTGTAGATCAAAGCTTAGGTGGAAGTACTCTGTGCGACACATAATGTCCAAGCTAGTGCTGTGCACCGGAACCTTGAGAAGGTAGTGCTGTATCCTCAGGCCAACCCTGCATTAGAGCTGTGTTCAAGTGATTGCAAGTGCTGCCTGGATTGTGAGCACAATACATAATAATATCTTTACAACCTTAAATAACATATCTGTAAAATAAACCCCTTGTATACCACTTCGATTGCATATGTGTGTATATTCAGCACTTGTATAAAACAGCACTCGAGATGCAAACCACTGGAATTAAGCAAACTGCAAAAAGCAACATAGCAAAAAGGTTTGTCAATTCAAAACAAAATTACTGCTGCATGAAATATATTTTACTTCTCTTGAACAAGGGGCAGAATTAAAAGGCAAAGAAGAACTTACGTTGATGTGGTTAATACAACACTACATAAAGCATTATTAGGTAATAACTCCCCTGCTACTTAAAAACAAAAGGTGCTAAAAAGGCTACTTAAAGAAAAGTCACAAAAGAACCACTTTTGATTGCATTAAGAACCTTTCAGTGAATCGTTCTTTAAAGAACTCAACTAAAAGACGGTTCCTCAATGGGCTCACCAAAAAAATAAAACAAAACTCATTTTTATGGAGTGCACCACAGCATCCCGCTAAACTTATTCAAACAAAGTTGCCTTTAAATGGACAGCTCTTGAAGGAAAAGAGTGAAGAACTCTCTAAATAATGTAAGGGATGCATATCACTTTTTTTCTGCATTTTTAATGCCCCATAGAGGAAAGGCCAGATGGACAGTTTTCAGCAGCACTGTTGGTTCTACATAACTTGAATACATTTTTGAATAAAAAATGAGGGGGAAAAAAGAATGGTCTAACTGAGAAACTGGACTTGATAAAAAAAAGTTTAAGGTTTAATGAGCAACAGGAAAAGAAAACTATATAAAGCCTCAGCCAGTGAAACATAGATAACTGAAAGGCTAATAAAGAATAATTAGTATCACTCATTATTGCATTATATATTATCCCCATAAACATGTCCCAGTCAGTGTGCTCACAATGATCCTCAAGTTCAGCTCCTGAGGGCCGGGTCTTCGTCTGCATCTAAACGGGAATGGCATGTCTGACAAGTGGTCTGTATGCTGGAATCAGATGTGGCCTGAGTTGCCAAGGTGAGTAAAGTAAAGTGGCCCCTTATAGTCATGTGTGAACACAACAGTACACAATGTGAACAATGTGAAATTCTTTCTCTGTATTTAACCCATTCACCAAGTGAAGAAGTGTGCTACCACCAATGAGGGGGCACTCGGGGAGCAGTGTGTGGGGATGGTAACTTACTCAAGGGTACCTCAGTGATGCCACTAGCAGTCCTGGGATTCAAACCCACTACCTTCTGATTGCAGCTCCCTAACCACCAGGCCACCGGCTGCCCCATACCAGGTGCATACTGTGGGGGTTAGCGCAGCATGTACCACCAATAGTCCAGCAAAGTCCACATACTGGTGGAATTTAGGGAGAATTGACTTCAGATTTGCATGATTAAAAGCTCTGGCAACAATAAACAGTCCATCTGGCTGTGAGTTTTGGAGCACACTGACAGTTCCATAAAGTTCATCCAGGGCGTTGTTAGCGTTAGCGCTGGGTGAGATCTACACTGCGTCTATGAGTATGTGAGTATGGTGGTGAATTCCTGCTGTAAATAAAATGGTTTACATCTTACATTCACAAACTCCAGCAGCAATGAGCAGTAACTAGAGACCAGTACAGTGTTCACACAATAGAATACAGAAATTCCAGAAAGTCTGAGATTTCACAGAACAAAAAGTCTTCGCTAAAGCCTTCCAGGTCCTCATTTTAAGCCATGTCTCAGGGAGTCATTAGCGCGCTCCCTCCACTTCTACTGAGTTTAATTAACGAGTCTGAAGCTGGCACGTGAACGGCAAGGCACTCAGCTTGACGGGAGCTTTTTCCCCTTTCAGCAGCAGAGGTGCCCACGTCTGTCTCCATTTACACCACCAGCATGCTAAATTCTAATTAGCTGACAGACATAATTAGTGTATTAAATCATTTTTCCCATCTCTAATGCAAAGTACATTTGCAGTAAACACATAAGTCTTTTACTTGTGACACATGTGAAAGGTCTCATCAACAGAAAAGGAATAAATAAATGAAAGTCATGGTGACTTTTAAAGATGAGAGTTAGTCTGATGGACGTCTGTCGCACCTTTGCTGTTTGGTGTAACGTTGACTGACACTCAGACTCTGGTGCCTGGAGAGATGACATGATTTTCCTTTCAGACTGAAACATCTGATGAGTTCTTTTATACCTTTTCATTTTTAAAAAAAAAAAGTATTTTTACTAATCTTTAAAAGAAACATCTAAATAAATGTTCTGGTTTAAAAATGTCTACCCTTCAGAATGCTGTGGATACTCAGACTTTAACATATGGATTAATTACCTTTGACAGACATTAAAAATAGTTAATAGAGATAACAACATCTCTGCTTCACTCACATTAACATTGAAGACTGCAAATGAATCTGAATTGTGAACTGACTTTCAAAATCACTTACTGGTTCCTAATCCTAAAATTTGCACAGGTATTAGTGAGTTTGACAGCAACGTTTGCATTTGACCATTTCTGATGTAAAGCATTTTGCTCTGAACTTACACGAGTTTAGTGGACACAAAATAATATATATATCACACTGTTTAACTGTCTATAAGTCAATGTCTATAAAATGCAACCAAATGAAAAATTGCCAGTTGAACATCACTGGTTGGTGTTACTCTTTATATTGTTTGTACCTGGACTACACTCTATCCTCACTGGACAAAGATGATGAAGTCAGCAGATAGCCCAAGGGTTAACAGACTGTGTCAATAATAGAAACAGGCTTTAAATTCAGGTGTTTACAGGAGAAACACCTGGTAAAGCTGCATATAAAATAAAGTTAAAAAATGTTACTTGTATGCTTGTTACTGTGTGTTTAATAATCATATGCATTAGGTGTATGTCTAAGTGATAATGCTATGGTATGCCACTGCTGCAGAACCACTCAGATTGTGATGATTGAGGCCAACTGGATAGTTCCCAGGTATGTCATACTCAACTCATCGCTGTGCCCCAACAGAATTTCAAACACCCCCTGCTATGACTGTCACTGTTATCTCTCCATGTGATGGCCCTTTCTCTAGGTTTTATCCTTTATTTATGAATATAAAAATAATACAGTTACTGCACTGCACTATAGGCAAGTCGCACAAACGTCCATTGAAAATTCGAACAATATGCATCATCATTTAGGTATTTGCTGCTGGGGCGCATCTTTAAGGAGGTCATATTAACTGTAAGATGAGTGAACAAATTAAAGTTCGGTTCAAAATGTACTCCTATGCTTCTTTGCATAAGCACTCTAACATCATAAGAAAAAGAAAACCCCACAAAGTAGCACGGATTACATCTAAATCTAAATAACTTATTGAACATGTCCTCCTCATTTATTTATCTAATATTCTTTTCATCTGCATAGCTCTCGAGTCAGTGATCAAAGTGAGGCTGAATGGGTTTCCCAAAGACTCCAGATGAAGCTAGAGAAGACACATAAAAGGGAGCCATCAGCAAGCTCAAACACAAAGCTGACTGGATCTGCATGAAGCGAGATTCCAAGTTAATCAAATTAGATCAAATGTAGATTTTTCCCCAGAAACCAGAACACCACCGGAGTTTCATATTTCATTCAGCAGCAGTCATATATGTTCCTGCTGTCATCCGTAACAACACACCTGCAGGTGGTTTGATGTCATTTGAAGCATTACCTCTGCTGTTGTAATCACTTGTATAAATACACTACTCACATATCTCTAACCACATTGAGATACCATACGATGATCATTATCTTTACATGCAGAGGCTGTTGTGGTAACACTTTACAATACAATACACTCTTTAAAAACAGTCCCACAAAGGGTTCTTGGAGACCACAGAATAACTGTAGTTTCCTGAAGAACAATTTTTGAAAGATGTCTAAGTGTTAAGAAGCCTTTAAAAGGTATAAAGAACCCATTATATAACTTCTACCAACTTCAATAAGGTTATTCATGAAAATGTCTCTTTAAAGAACCATCCATTGAAAGGATTTTTCAAGGGAACCAAGCAAATGTACATGAATACTGAAATAATGCCTGAGTTAAAAGGAATTAGCAGAATCGGAAAGTAATGATTGTCTGATTAACACTTCAGAAAATAATGAAACATATAGTTTGAGCCACATATGAATAGCAGTTAATACGCCTTTTTGAATTAGCTACTGGTTCCTTGTTAACTTCTTCCATTAGTAGATGTAACTACTGATTAATACTTCGTCATGTCATTTTTTGCCTATTTGGATTACATTCATTTGTTAACCCAAATTATAATAACCTCACAAATTGATCAATTTTGGGAGAATTTGTATATGGCCTAATTGGATATCCGGTTTAATAAAGGGCAATGAGTCATAATAGGCTGCAGTGGTGCACCAAGAGCGGTTATGTCATAATGGTTTCAAAAGCTCAGTATGAAAAGTGTGGTGGTGATTGCTCCTGGCAAATCTGCTCAGTGTTCCAGCGGAGTAGCTCTAATGTTTCAATCATTGGAGTGACCACTTATTAAAAGTCACAGCTCATATTTGCCTTAGCAGACTGTAGTTGTACATCTAGTGCAGCTTAAAGTAAAGTGGCCCCTTATAGTCACGTGTAAACACACCACAGCACAGCACACAGTGTGAACAATGTGAAACAATTTCTCTGCATTTTAACCCATTCCCCAAGTGAAGCAGGAGGCTGCCACCAATGAGGGGCGGCTGGGGAGCAGTGTGTGGGGACGGTACCTTGCTCAAGGGTACCTCAGTGGTGTCACTAGCAGTCCAAGGATTCGAACTCACAACCTTCTGATCTCAGGGCGAACTCCCTAACCACTAGGCCACCAGGTTCACATACATAAAGGATGCTTGTAAACCGACTTGCATTTAAATATTTATTATAGCCTATTAAAAACAGATGCATATGTAGCAAAACAAAAAAAGAATATTTTTTCAACCAGAGTACTGCTGTTCTTACCTCTTTCCTAGATAGTAAGGTGTATACCCTCTGTTCCTGATCACCATTATTTCAATAGAAATGATAACACAAACAGCCCAGACTGTGTGATCTAGATAACAAACCTAACACTAGCCTGTACTCGAGGTGACAATCTAGATGGATGAATGGCAGCATTTGAGCACTATGTGAATGGCTAGTTTCCCAGCTGTTCTGTAATACCACATCTGAAGCCATATTGCTTATTAATTGCGAACCAGACCTGTCTTAATTTTACTCTTGGCACCAAACCCAACTTACCTTTTTCAGCCAATAATTAACTCTTTCCATAAATATAGACTACATCCCTAGAGCAAAGCCTCCCCAGTTCACCCCCGTTATGGATGTAGTCTGTGCTGGGCGAAGAGCTGCTAATTCTGCCTCCAAGTCTTGCTGGAAATATTGCAATTATGAGAAGCACCACTATGCTACCACTACACTCTAATTGCTACTAATTTGTCTACGAGTTGGAGAAGTTGTAATAATAAAAAGACATGGTTGCTGCTGATAGTTGTGCTGGAAAGTGGTTATATTTTAGTTTTTCGGCAGCTACAGGTGAATACTGCAGGCGTATTATTATTATTATTATTATTATTATTATTATTATTATTATTAAGGGGCTTCAGGGGAAGACTTAAGCCAGGATACAGTGCTCTCCAGAATTACTGAACGATGATGGAAAAGCTCTTTCAGTTAATATATTGAAAATAGTGTAAAAAACTTTATTTGAGGTACGTTTATTATGAGAATAAAGCAACCATTAGTAAAAAAAAATTCAAACAAAATCACAATCAAAAAATCTAAATTCTCAGGTCCTTGCACTGGTTCCCAGTTCGGTACAGAATTGATTTCAAGGCGTTACTCCTTGTGTACAAGTCACTCAATGGTTTGGGTCCTAAATACATCTCTGTAATGTTTGAAGTATATATTCCTGATAGGTCTTTTAGATCTGCAGGAGATGGTCAGCTAGTTGTGAGAAGATCTGAAACTAAACATGGTGAAATGGTGTTTAGTCACCATGCAGCTCGCTGCTGGAACAAACTGCCCATCAGTATCAGATCTGCACCAACTGTAGATTTAAAAAACTGCTAAAAACTGCACTATTCTCCTCTGCCATCTTTTAATTTGCAGTTCCATTGCACTTTCAGTTTTCTTTTATGTATTGTTTTACTTCTGTTATTTCTTCAATTACTTTATTCTATTTTACTTTATTTTGTATTCTATTTCTGTAAAGCACATTGAATGACCTTTTGTGTATGATAATATGCTATTTAAATAAACTTGAACTTGAATTTGAACTGAATGATTGACCACCCAAAAAAATGAATTAAGGAAATGTAAATAGAGCATGATATTTAACTAATTTCAGGTTGGCCTGAGGGTTTGCGAATTTTAAACAGTTTTTTATTGGGTTATAGAAACGAGATGACACAGAGCCCTCTATGTTTGAAAAGTGTGAGAGAAAAAAGCCTTTCCTATCTTTCACCCACAAACAAAAGACCTTGGAGTTTCCCCAGACACCACTGGAATGTTAACTGAGACAGGGTGCTGTGGCCAGACAAAGCAAAAATTGAGCTTTGTGACACCAAATGTGGGTTTGGCGTAGAAATATAGATAACTGCAGAGAAAATAGTCGAATGTCAAGTGTTAAATATAGCAAGGATCTGTGATGCTGCGGGGCTCAGGCAGTGTTGTTCGCATACATGGCGTTATGGATTCCAGTAGAACCAGGGCATGTGTAAATCACTTACCTGGGAGAAGACAGCACCAGGACGCAAAAAGGCAAACCAGCAGAGGCAGTGTGATGCTCTGGGCAATGTTCTGTTGTAGTTAACTTGGGTTCTGGCATTCATATGTATGTTACTTTGACTACTAGGGCTGCACAATTAATCAAATTTTAATCACGATCACGATTTTGGCTGCCACGATTAAATTAAGATGATCGTCGGC
>JBBPCZ010000148.1:12766264-12781226 GCA_037974445.1 Brycinus macrolepidotus | reverse complement strand
CATGTACAACAAAAGAAAATAAAACAACCTATGAATAACAGTGAGCTAAGATTGGCATGTCAATTAAAGTGAGGATAGCAGCCTGCTGTCACTCATATACCATAAACCAACTCCACATGAACTAGAAACACACTGTGATTGTAATTAATACCAGCTCTCCCCACCTGCAGGTGTGCATCTACAAGTGATTTAATGCATGGAAGAGCCCAAAAAAATTAGGGCCTTTGACTGGACAGACTTTATTTAAAATGATCTTATTTAGAATTATTTCTATTTATAAAACTCAAAAACAGCAGGTCTTGTGGGGTGTTCCTGGTGTGCAGTGGTTAGTACATACTAAAAGCGGTCCAAGGACAATTGGTGAACATGGCAACAGGGTCGTGGATACTCACTGATGCCCAGATCTCAATCCGATCAACCATTTGTAGATGTGCTAGAGAAACTAGTCCATCCACACACACACACACACACACACACACACACACACACACACACAGAGACATATATATATACACACACACACACAGAGACATATATACACACACACACACACACACACACACACACACACACATACATACATACATACATATACACTATATGGACAAAAGTATTGAGACACACCTGTTTTTCAGGGTTTGGGCTAGATCCCTTACTTCCAGTGAAGGCCAATCTTAATGCTTCAGCATACCAAGACATTTTGGACGACGCCATGCTTCCAACTTCCAGCTTCCAGTTTGGGGAAGAACCTTTTCTATTCCAGCATGACTGAGCCCCAGTGCACAAAGCAAGCTCCATAAAGACATGGTTGGATGAGTTTGGTGTGGAAGAACTTGTCTGGCCTGCTTAGAACCCTGACCTCAACCCCATCCAACACCTTTGGGATGAACTGGAGCGGAGATTGAGAGCCAGGCCTTCTCGTCCAACATCAGAGCCTCACCTAACAAATGCTCCACAGAATGAGTGGGCACAAATTCCCACAGAAACACTCCAAAATTTTGTGGAAAGCCTTCCAAGAAGAGTGATAGCTGTTATAGCCGCAAAGGGGGGACCACGTCCATATTAAAGTCTATGTATTTGAATGTAACGTAATTAAAGTCCCTGTTGGTGTAATTGTCAGCCATCCAAATACTTGTGTCCATGTTTTTTGCTGCATTAATTTCTTCCACTTACATTATGTGCTTGCTGAGCAAGTTCAATGTAGAAACACCTAGGAAGTCTTACAATTGTGGTACCTGCAGAAACCTACAGATCTTTTTTCAGTGTCATTTGACGCATATTTAAGCTACCATGCTTTTATTTTTGTATTTCAGTAAGAAAAGCTCGTCAAATGTGGGCTGACGTCTACATAACAGGCTTGCAAATATCCAATCCAGAAGTGTTTCTCCTACAGTGACTCTGTTTAATGGTGAGTAGAAGCTACTGCCACAAATAGTGCCATTTATGCCGACATATGGGTGTCAAAACATATGTAGCTCTCCGTAGATATTTTAGTAGCATTTCATCTGTCTCACATACTGCCCAGATGTGAGACAATAATGAATACTAAACGGTGTAGAATTCTTAGATTTAGTGGAATTCTTGTGGTGAGATTAGACTCTCAGTTTCTTCGCAGATTTCCAACAGCTGTTAAATAGCTTTTGCAGGTTCTTTCTTGTGGCTACACGCCCACAGACCACCAAAGAAGGTGCTTTCCAGACCCTCAAATATTTAACCCAAAGATACACATCTGACTTGCAGAAAACAGATCACGCTTCATCATGTTAAAAATGCAGCTTAGAAATATTTCACTCTGTTTGATTGGGTAGGCTTATGATCAATCAATAGCCAGCGCACCCTGACTAGGCGCCTGCATGGAGTGAAAAAATAACGTTATTAACTCACAACAGAGATATCAAATTAACATTTCTGTTCCAGAACAGTTAAGGATGATTACACATTTGGTTTTATTTTTGTTCCTAGCAAAAATACCTTTCATTTCTGGTGTTCATTTCTGTGCTTCTAACCAGTTCTGAGCCCTGTTTTTAATTATGAATGATACAACAACCAAAGTCCATTATAGCTGTTTTTTAACATTCAGCAATGTTGAAAGCTGAAAGATAATCTGTGACGTCCATATGCCTTTGTGATGCACTGCATTGTGTGATTGTTCTGCCATTTTACAATCTTCCTTTACGCACATGCTACAAATACCACACACACTGGGAGAGTTTTCCCAGACCTTTTCATAGCTGGTAGAATTTAGAATGGAACAGATTAATGTTTCACTAAATCACTGACTTATTTCAATCACTTGCTAGCATGTTGTTCAAAGTTATGAAGCACATGTATAGCCTAGTTACAACATTGCTTAGTCCACCTCATACCTATTAGGTGAAACACAGAGTTTGCCACTTCCAGCTTCCTGCCGCTGCCATTGCTGCTCGCCTTTTTGGCATTGATTGTTCTTTTTTTAGCCAATAAAACATGTAATTCCAGTAAGTTAACTGCGTTTTGGAGATTATTAAAATACTCTCATCTATCAACAAATAGTGGAGATTTTATTGTCAGAAGTGTCAGTTTCGTCTCTGAGGGAGAAGGTTTCTAAGTTAGAGGTGTGCATCCAGACTTTAATCAGGGCTAGAAGGCAAGAGTCAGGCTTGTTGCTAGCAACTCCAGGTGCTTTGGGGGAGATAGCATGCCCTCGACCCTGGCTGTTGAGCCGCCGCAGCAGGGCGATTCAAAAAGCTCTCCTTTGTGCAAGGGCTTCCTCATGTGAGCACCACTCTGCTCCTACTATTCACATGACAAACAGGTTTGCCCTGCTTAGTGAAGTGGCTGCTGAGAAGGCTGTTAAAAGTGCTCTGGTTATAGCTTATTTGATTATTTAACATGTGAAATAGCCTACTCTTTTAGGGGCTCCAGCACCATGTACTGTTCGCTGTAAACCGGGAGTCAGAGGACTGGACAATACAGGGAACCTGAAGCTCTTAGGTAGCAATAGGTATGATGGAATAGTTACCCAGGTAGGGGCAGACATTTGTCTGTGGCAGTCAGAGGTTACTAAGAGTAGTGTTAAAGAGGTGTCTAAATTAGCCCAGATGATGCCCAATGCCGTAATCGGCTCTGGCCCCATCCCAGTGCAGCATGGCCCTGAGGCCTACAGCAGGCTTTGGGCCCTGAATTGCTGGATTGCCAGGGGCACTCTGAAAACAATTTGAGTTTTAGTGACAACTGGTCCATGTTTGAGGGCAAGCCTAGTGTTTTGGCTCGGGATTGTGCCCAACCCCTCATAGGAGGGTGCTGCTCTCATTTTTCTGCAACATAGCCTGTTAACTAGCTAGCAGTGCAGCTCAAATAGTTGCTGCTGATAAACTAGCACCGAGACCAGGCAGCAGAATGCTAGCTAACTCGAGTTATCAAAACCTCTATCAAAATCATGTCTCCCTATCCAAATGGAAAAGTAGAAAAACTCAAAATGTGTGTTCTAATAATTTTATCAACCTTTCTCAATCAGTCAGCAAAAACAGCACCATAGATCTAAAGCTGGGACTGCTTAACATAAGATAAGAGCTCCTAAAGCTGTTTTTGTCAATGAAATTATCACAGGTCATAATTTCGATGCCTTATGTCTTACAGATACCTGGATTAGACCTGACGAGTTTGTTGCACTAAATGAGGCCACCCCAAAGGCTATAACTACGTACACAACCATAGTCTAAACCAAGTGGTAGAGGGAGAGGCATAGCAACCATTCACAGAAGTGCCCTAAGTATTAACCAGAAAACAGGTTTTAGCCTCACTTCTTTTATAATTCTTTTTTCTACTTACTTTCTACAGGCCAATTATATATAGACCCTTATACAGAGTTCTAACAAGAATTGAGTTTTTTCCTAGCAAACCTAGCAGTACACAGTGATAAAGAAATAATTGTTGGAGATTTTAATATCCACTTTGAAAAAGAAAATAATCCACTCAAATCTGCATTTGCTTCATTTCTAGATACTGTAGGTTTTACTCAAAATGTAATGGGGTCTGCTCACTACTGCAGCCATGCTTTTGATTTAATCCTGACCCTTGGTGTTAATGTGGATAACACAGCTATTCTTCCACAGACCACAGTAATCAGATCACCACATCATTACATATGAACCTCATCGTAGCCTTAATGTAAGTACATCCCCTCGCTTTCATGTTAGTTGTACAGTAACATCTGGTCCAGCAGACTTAGATAACTAAACTTAATGCTTAGAGAACCCACTGTAGATAACACTGCATCTTTAAAATGTAAAAGAACTAAACAGAAAAAAACGTTTTCATTGGTATAACGATCAAACACATGCCTCAAAGCAAAACGTTAAAAAATTAGAGCATAAATGGCGATTAACCAAGCTGGAATCTTTCCACTCCACCTGGAAGAGACTACAACAGAGCCCTTACTGTGGCACACACAGCCTATCTATCATCTCTCACTGAATCAAACAATAATAATCTTAAGTTTCTATTCAGTACAATTTCTAAACTAACTAGGACCCAGTGAGGTACAGAACCTCAGATACCTGCAATCTATAGTAGTGATGATTTTATGGACTTATGGACAATAAAATCAAAGCCATTAGACAAGATATTCAAACAAGAAGTCTCACTCCACCACATCTGCTGCCTGATACAACCGCTGCAGATACTGATCAAAATATAGCTGCAGCAGAGAAGCTGGCATCCTTTAATCCAGTTCAACAGAAGGATTATCCTCCACCAAAATCTTCTACCTGCACACTCGATTCAGTTCCTATAAGCCGACAAGAATCTTACCAGTAATATTTGGGCCTCTTTTAGCAATAATAAACTACTCTCTTAGTATTTGTTATTTACCAAAACCATTTAAATTAGTGGCTTTTAAGCCTCTGTTAAAGAAACCAAATCTTGATCCAAAGGAGTTTTCAAATTACAGACCTACTTCTAAACTGCCAGTTTATTTAAGATTACAGAGAAAGTCATGGTGTTACCATTATATTTGCTTCTGCATAAGAATCACATATATGAAAAACTCCAAACTGGATTATGGCCTCATCACAGCACCACAAAAGCCCTAGTAAAGATAGTAAACAATCTTGTACTGTCCGAAGACTAAGGCTTTATGTCTTTGCTGGTTTTGTTCAGCTTTAGTGTGGCATTCAACACTATAAAATCATCAGCACACACCAAAGTAAAAGGTTCTGCCTCAGGACCTGTTTTATTCATATTGTATGTGTTGCAGTTGGATACAATTACTTGAAAATATGGTATTAGTTTCCATTTCTACACAGATGACACACCTGTATACGTCAGCCAACCCAGATGATAAACATAGATTAAATAAGACTGAGGATTGCATAAAAGACTAGTTGTCACATAACTTTCTCCTGCTCAAAACAGTTGTCATTCTTCTAGGTCCAAAAGCTGCCAGAAACAAACTGTTAGGTTTAAATCTAGATCTTGCAGCTCTTCGGCTTCTCATGGTTTACAGCATATGTTTGTGCGCTGCTAAAAGAGTGAGATGCTGCCTTCAGGTCAGGGGACAGAGCTGCTCTCAGAAAAGGCAGGGCGAACCTCTCTTGCTCCATCAGAAAAGCAAAGTGTGGTTATACACACAAGACCAAGAGCCACTTCCACAACACCAAAGACACGCAGCTTAAGGCAGTCTGTCACACAATACAAGCTTGCACCAAGCAGCAGTGATGAGGATGCAACACTTTCTGAGGAACAGAACATGCAGTTTGATGCACTGAACAAAAAGCCTGTGAGGAAAGCGACACCTTTACATATATATATATATATATATATATATATATATACACACCATTTCATTTCTCTGTTACATTTGTGTATAATAGCACTATTAAGCCCAAAACGGTTAGATGTTGATTATTAGCTAACAAACTACAACCACTGTTTCACTGCATATTTCTGTTTCCTTCCAACATGAATCACATGAATGAGACCAAGTCAGCAGATGAAACTCCTATTCTGATTTGCACTTAAAAGAAGTATTACTTTTGACACGTACTAAAGAACAATCTTGGGTGTTACTTGTCTAGAGGACACCGACAGCAATAGATACCTATGCTTGTTGGATTTGCAATGCACTGCAGTTTTTGATTTTAAATTCACTTTAACAGGATCATCTCATCATTGGGTTATTCAATCACATAAGTGTACCATGACCTACTCTGTCTCTTATTACTCTGCATATTGAGTGTTTTCATGCATTTATCCATCTATTTACCATGCATCCTGTGTTTCATCAGACCAGTATTTATTTATCTATCCATTTATTCATTTGTTGATTTATTCAGTCTTACTTCGAGCTGTGTGTGCTGAGTGAAAGAGAATGGGATATGGGCTGGGATTTGAACGGTGCATTTGAAAAGGAATTGGATATGATATCTTGATAGAGGGACTCAACTGGCACTGACCCCGCTTCTCTTCCTGTGAAGGCAACTTGGTCAACAACATTTCAAAGCACAAAAGCATGTATGTGCTCAGTCAAAATATTTATAGAGAAATAAACAGTTCTGTTATTATTATTATTATTATATTTAAAATATCCAGATATCCAGAACATTTCTGTTCATTTTCAGCGTAAATTGTAAAATTCATTCCACCTTAAAACGATTACAAAATTAAGGACCCAAACTTTAGGTGTGTGGCTCCTTCTGACTGGAATTTTTTTCTTAAAACTTGGAAAATTGTGTTTTTGGCTTTTTTAGGTACCTTCACAAAGACGTTGAGACAAGTATATCTGTTGAAATGCATTTTTTAATTTTTAATATTCATTTTATCTTTATTGTCTGGCTTTGGATACGTGGGAAAGTGCTGACTCATTCAGTAAGGGTGTTTTTTGTGCTGTGTGCTAAGTGGAAAAAGTTTAAGCAGTTGAACTGTCCACATTATGAGCATTTTATTCTCTGTTGACCAGATGAATATGGAGGGATGCCTTCAGTGACATCATATAGACAAGGAGAGACTGTCTGCCGTCATCAGGTAGGCTTAACGACGTGACTTCATGGTTCAAAATCATCACGACATGCAATGCAAATGACGGTTAGCTATGCCAGACTACAATGACCAACTAGTCAATTAACTGACAGTTGGGCTGTGACACTGTTGCTGCTGTGAATCAGAGAAAGCGAGTTGCCCTCAAAAACCCTCAAAACCGCCCCCTAGGCAAAAGGCTTCAACCTTCATCCTTGGCTGCATTTGTAAATATATAGAAAACTGTTATTATTTTGTTATTCGGCTGTCAAAATGGCATTCCAGACCCATTATGTTTCTATAACTTTCAAAAATCCCTCCCTACCCCACCCAACTGCTCACTGCAGATGGTACAGTCTGAGTGAGGAGAGGAAAAATGTCTAACAAACTGACTAGAGAGGGATTGTGCTTATCTCTTTCAGGAATGATGGGGAGACCTGGCAACCACCTCTTCAAAAATAACGCATATTTCCATAGAAAAGACCATACAAAAAGTGAAATGTGTGCACACCGGATACTATTGCTGTTTGACAAGAGAACAAAGTATTTACACTTTTCAAAGGATTATTCCTGAGCAGGTTTGTGAAAAGAGAATTTGACTGTTTCATAAATGTATGATTACATCATAAATGTTTCAAATTTAGAAGCAATTAAATGTGAATGAAATAAAATATATGATAAAAAGAAAATGTATATGAATGTTGCACAAGTTTTGATTAATCCCTCACTGATGTGAAATGTCTCCTAGCTGCAAGATTTTTGTTTTTATCCTCACTTTGAAGGAAAGTGTGATGTGTGAGGGGAAAAAAAAACTGTTAACAAAAGGCATCTAATCTTCTTTATTTTTCTCTTTACAAGCGGGTTTCCCGTTGCTATAAGTCCAATAAGCCGGGGTTGATACGAAGACTGGTTTTTGTGTGCATGAAATTGTAAGTATTTGCTGCATGAAGCTGGCCTTATTTGCCCTCTGTAATTCAAGGGACTGCACCAATGCACTGGCAAAGACTGGCACTGAAGTGATATGCTCCTCCTGCCCCCTAAAGGGGCTAGGATTAGATATTTTTAGGTCTATTGTCTCACTTTAAAGTCTGTTGATCGATCTGTATACCTTGGAGTCAGACATGCAGTGCTAGCATCCATGTGGGTCCTTTTGGTCAATAATGACCTGGGCCTGGTGCCAAAGCCCCAAGGTTCCCTGTCCTATTCTGTGCTGTTTCTTGTAACTGAGGTAAGTAAGCATATTTAGAAAGCATAGTGTTTAGCTAAACACCATGTTGAGAAAGCTGCAGAAATTCTATATTACCATGACACAGATTACTACCAGAGCCACAAAAAGACTTTTGAGAACAGCAGTAGAGATGTTATTTTTCTTTAAAAAAGTTATGTGGCTTTATCAGAAAACGTAGCTAGAATGTGGATCAGGAAAGAAACTATGTGACAGTCTCGTTACAATCGTACCTGTCAAGGGGTGGGATAGGCACTTTATGGACAAAAGTATTGGGTGGCATGACCGTTACACCAACAGGGACTTTAATGACATTGCATTCAAATACACAGCCTTTAATATGGAGCTGGCCCCCCCTTTGCAGTTATAACAGCTTTCATTCTACTTGGAAGGCTTTCCACAAGATTTTGGAGTGTTTCTGTGGGAATTTGTGCCCATTCATTCTGTTGACTATTTATGAGGTCAGACACTGATGTTGGACGAGAAGGCCTGGCTCTCAATCTCCATTCCAGTTCATCACAAAGGTGTTGGATGGGGTTGAGGTCAGGGCTCTGTGGGGGCCAGTCAAGTTCTTCCACCCCAAACTCATCCAACCATGTCTTTATGGACCTTGTTTTGTGCTCTGGGCCACAGTCATGCTGGAACAGAAAAGGTTCTTCCCCAAACTGTGTCCACAAAGTTGGAAGCATGGCGTTGTCCAAAATTTTTTGGTATACCTAAATTCAATAATTAAGAGGTCTGTCCCAATACTTTTGTCCATATAGTGTATAAGTTAACAGGTGAATAATCAGTTGTTGAGTTTGATGTGTTAGAAACAGAAAAAATAGGCAAGCATATGAATCTGAACAACTTTATCGAGAGCCAGATTGTAATGGCTGGACGACTGGGCAGAGCATCTCCAAACAGCCAGGTCTTCCTGTTTTAGAGTGATTAGTACCTACCAAATGTGGTCTAATGAAGGACAACTGGTGAATCGGTGAACAGAGTCCTGGGCTCTCAAGGTTCATTGCATAGGGAGTGAAGGCTAGTCCGTCTTGTACGATCCAACAGAAGAGCTTCTGTGGCACAAAACAATCCTAAGAGTGTGGCTTTAGTGCATTTTCAAGTCCTAAACCAGTGCATAATCTAGCTGTGGCGCAGATGTTTTGGTTCAGGGTATTGAACTTGGTGTAGTAAAGGCATATGGTTTATTTTCATTCTGGTGTTGTGTCTGGCTTTGTTAAGGTTGTAGTTCACCCTCAGTTGCCAGACAAAGGAGTTTTGTGTATTTTGGTCTGGTAGGAGTTTTCCATTTACTTTTCATTGAATTTCACATGTGTTCCCCTCTGTTTTCACCCAAGCTTGCAGAATGAAAACCTTCAGACTCTGATGTGTAGTGACGATCCTGTGTTTGAAAACTAAGGTTGTTTTCAGAAGCTGAAACTTCTTCCATACTAGAAGACGATGGTGGTAAATGGGGTGAGAGCAGCTTGCTTTAGACTAGAAATCAGATGTTTCACTCTCATAATAATGTGTAAGTCTGAACTCTGAACATGACTGGAGTTCAGTTTTTCAAGTTGTGGTTCCAAAGCCATATAGAGCATAGGAGTTGAGTGTTGGCCACCTAGATGTAAGGAAGATATCCATAGCAGATAATTAAGTTTTAAGGCATTTTTTGGCTGCTCTGAAGCTGGAAGTTGATGGGTAGTGCCTCTCCTCTCATGTGTGTCAGGTTGCTAGAATGCCCAACCAGGTTATTGCCCCTGCTCCACTTTGAAAGAATTTTAATGGACTATGAGTCCCATTCCTGAAACCAAATCTGGTTATACATAGATATGATGATGTCCTGTGCTATCATCAGCACCCTTGTTAAGTTTATTACCACTTTTAGTTCGCCAAAATACATCTGGTCAGACCAGGGTTCAAAATTTATGTCTGTTCTGTTCAGGAAGGTAATGAAGCAGTTTCATCATTCTCATTAGTTTTTATCATTATCATTTTCATTACCATGACGTGTCTAGCGCTTACCATCCAGTCTCAAGGTGCATTAGAAGGGCTCCAGACAATGAAGTCAATGCTTCAAACCTACTGTTCAAGTCAGGGAAAAGACAGGGATGAAGGGGTTGCTTTGTTATTGTTATCCGTGATGGTGTACAAGAGCTACTTGGATTCAGTCCGGCTGAGTTTGTCTTTGAGCACTCTGTTCGTTGTCCTTTAAAGGTTTAACAGGATGTGTTTCTATCTCCCAGTCCTGCAAAAAACCCAACTAGGAATGTCTTAGATTGTTAGTTCCTTTTTGGAGTGCCTGCATACTGCTTGGCAACTAGCCAAACATTCCCTTGCATCCTAACCGTCCTGTATAAGTGTGTGCATTCCAAGCAGGTGATGAGTTTTTTGGTCTTACTACCAGTACCATTCCTCCACCACAGACTCCTATTGTCTCTTCAGTAGGCACTGCCTTCATGGATCTGCTGCCTTTTGAGTATTCTCCTGAGATGGATGGTCTCAGCTTAGGTGGGGGTTGTTTTTCCTTGACTGTACCAAACTCTGAATTGCTGTCAAATATTCAGTCCAAACTTCCTCACTTGTCAGAGCCAGCCCAGAATAACTTAGTAAACCTTTTTAAGAAATACCCGTCAATTTTTCCTGATAGTCCTTCTCGTACTACAGTACTCAAGCATGACACTGATGTTGGTTATAATGCTCCTGTTAAACAAAATGCAGAATGGATTAATCCCACCAAATATGCCATTACGAAACAGGAAACAGACTTTGGTTGAAAATGGTCTTGCTGGGGCTAACTGTAGTCCCTGTTTTTTGTCCTTTATACAAAATTCCAAAGCCTTATTAAAACAGTTATGCATAGATTATGGTAAATTCATTGCTTTAACTAAAGTGGACTCTCTTCCCTCTTTTGTGCTCAATGAATAGGGAGTGTGAAACTGGACCTTCTACAAGGTTACAGGCAAATTCCACTCAGTTTCTGAATACTTGTTTTTTATGGATATTTGGGATAGCCAGTTTTGCACCATTTTTGTAAGTTTGCTCATGCCATGGTAGCCTAGCCTACTTTGGTAAACAGGTTGGACAAGGTGATGTTCACCATTGGACACTAAGATTAAGTCCATTGACACTTTTCAGTAGCCTAAGTCTAAAAGAGAGCTTTGATGCTTTCTTGGACTGGCTGGGTATGATCATTGCCTGTTAGCTTTTTCTAAGTTTTGCCACCATTAAATGAACTACAGAACTATTGCTGAAAAAATCATTGCTGGTTATGATAGAAAGGTATCAGAACACACATTGCATTGCAGCTTATGTTTGGGGCTGTGTAGCCACAGAGTGCCCATACTGACCCCTGTCCACTGCCTGCAACTTACATTATCTGCTGCTCTTGGTGACATATACCACAGCACACAACTTCACAGGCTTTGTACTTTATGCCTCAACAGGTCAGAGTCTTCAAGCGTCGTCTAAAGACCCACCTCTTCAAGGAGCACTTAGGGGACTTAATAGTCCTCACAATTATCGCTCACATATTTTTCCTATTAAAAAAAAGTTTTTTGCTAACTGTGTATCAACCTCTGACTTTTTCTTTTTGACAGGGTTTGTTAATGTGTGCAACTTAGTTGGTAGTTGGTAGGTATGAAGAATAGATGTGGATTACTTAAGCACTGATGTACGTCGCTCTGGATAAGAGCATCGGCTAAATGCTGTAAATGTAAATGTAAATGTCAGAGCTGTTTGGGGGAACCAACACATAGGCAGGTGGTTTTAATGTTGTGGCTGTTTGGTGTACATCTTTCAGAGCTCTGCCAAAGAGCTGCTGCTGTTTTTTTACATTTCTAAAAACTGACTGATGAGCTTTAGGTTTTTCTTATAGCTTACGATCAATAGTTAGTGGGACACTAACTCACTTTCTGCTAATTCCTTGGGAGGGGTCCTGATGTGGGGCCTGAGTGAGGGAAGGGGTTATTTTGTTGCCTGGTTGACTAGGTAGGGAGTTTGTCAACAGGGATTTTTTATTATCTTTTTGTGACCACAAAGATTGTTGCGCTTCACTCCTTCATCGAAACATTGACACCTGCTTTGACATGTGGGAAGGTTGCATAATTTGCAGGTCCCTATATATAAGGCTGACCGGATCTGCTTCAAGGTGCACCCATTGCTGACACAAGTGTTTAGTTATGCACACACAGCTTGTATAATCCTCATATCCAATATCTAGTGTAAAGCCTCCCCAGATAAGTTATGCAGCAAAGCAGGGAGAAACTCCCTGTTAATACCCTTGATTTCAGGAAAGCAGGCATTTACACATTTTTGGACATGTTGGTCAGCAACTGTCATGGTATTGCTGGTGGATAACACTATAAGAGAATTCCTTTGCCGGCTCGATGGTGTCTCAGTACATAAACAAAACATGATATTTGTCCAGTGCAAAGTGCATGAAGAACTCAACGCTGAAAACAACAAACTCTAATTATTAACATGTTATAGATTGACAGAATGTGAAAACAACAAGTGAAATCAGGTATTTGCGGGGGGAAAAACACTCACTAGAATAGAACACAACTGCCAGCATTCAGTTTTTAAATAAATAAATAAATAAATAAATAAATAAATAAAGTGTCAGCACACCTCTCTGAAACTTTCTATCACACTGAAGTTCCCAGAGTTTCCCGGAGTCTATCATGCTTGGTGGAAAGTTTTAATTTGTTTTGATTAGCGTTTCTCAAAGTGTCATGGCGTACTGAATGACTGTAATGCTGAAGAAAGAAGCATGTGTACTGTGTAGTCAGGCTTCTGTAGCATGTGATTGATTTAATGAGTCATATTTCACACAAACTCTTTTAAAGCCCTTGAAAACATAATGGCATACCAACAACGGAGCTATTGACTGAAAAGATAAAAAAAAAAAACACCTTAAAAGCACTGGCAAACTCCCTTGTAGGTTGAAAATCTCTCAGTAAATCTCAGCAGAGGAAAAAAGTGACATTTTTGATATGTGGGGTGCACCACGTTATTAATCTACACTTTCCCAGAACTGGTTGTGCATCTATTAGTGATTTTAATGTGTACTCAAGCATTCAAGTCTGATAAGTGCAGACCACCTGGGTGGTGTTCAAAGTGGGGGTGAGGACATAGTCAAAATCTTAAAGGTCTGAATCTCATTTGAGCCTATTTCTGTGGATACTTTTAAAACTTGACTGATTTAAAGGTTCATATTTCATTATTCCAAAGGATGCAGTGACAGGCTTTATATATGCTAGAGGAGATGTGTGCAGCAGCCTTCAACTTTGTAGCTTTTAGTGGCGTGTGAAAGGAAAATATATAAGCTAAATGCATCTGAGTGTGCTCAGAAGTGAGTAATACGCAGTTATATTTATTCAGTTGCATGTTCCTAAGTAAACTTTTGATGCATGTATACGATCCTGGGCATTTTCAAATGATATTTCTTCTCTAGAGGATATGATCTACATTTGATGAGGTTACATTTTAGTTCATTCTTTTAATTTTCTTGCATCTGTACTGTTTGTCCTTCAGCTTTTGACCATTATCATTTAAGTTTAGACCAAGGGTGCATCAAAAAGAAAAGATAGCAAACTAGCAAACTTCATTTCCTATGCTGATTGATGCTGGATGTACTATGTACAACTTCCACTGCAATTACTCAGTACGTAAACAGACCTGCTTTATTTTATTTTTTGAGAAATCCATTTACTTGAGTAATTAATTTACAATACTAGTTAAAAATGTGTTTACTTAAGGGTTAGTGTTACTCTACCCACTTCTGATTATACTTGACTATACTTGTATATTATTTTTTGCAGCATTATTTCAGCATCACTGTTTTTATGTACAGAAAAGAAGGAACTAAACATTCTGGTTTATTACATTTTCATATTTTTCATATCTGGTGAGTGTTGAGTTTATCCTTTTTGTAAGATGATATCTCATCACCTTGCAGTGGCCGATCCCTCTGAAATATCAGAATCAGAATAAAAAAACTATTGATCCTAGAGGAAATTGCTTAAATACTGATCAGTATCATGGTTTGAAGCCACCACAATGACCACTAGCTGTGCAGTCTTCATAATTCTGATACATTATGTGATTCTACATGTGAGACAGTTCACAAATGAGTTTAGTGATAATAATATCATTTACTTATCATGCTAGTGTTGACAGTTTGTATGGACTCAAGAAAACAAGGGTGCTGGAAAACATTGAAGTGTGAAGTGTGTAAAGAGAATACTGCTTGAGGAAGGGAGGGGGGCATTTGAAATATCTTTTTTTAATTATGATTTTGAAGCTTGATTGATTATAATATCAACAAAGGCCTTAAATCACAGATAAAATTTTCACCCTGAAGATGCAAGCCCCTGGCTCATTTTCCACTGAAGAATTCAAAGATGATTAAGATATGATCAAACAACTTAAAACTAATTGAGAAAAAAATGAACTCATTAGAAACGGCACTTTAGCTATTCTTTTAATTAATTGATTACACAAGAAAGGGAGTTGGATATATTAATTAGGTCTGATACATGTTCAAAATGAAAAGTCTACTTAATTTGTTTTTACAGTGTTTGATGGTCTGCGAAGTGCTGCTGGCAGTCAGTTGCAGGAGGACACCAAAAATGCTACAAACGCAAGTTCAGACAAATGTATTTTAAAAGAATAAACCAACGGTAACACTTTAACAGTAACTCTGCTGCATGACATTGACATAACCATGCCATAAACATGTCAGGGTAATAATAATAA
>JBBPCZ010000148.1:12741126-12766164 GCA_037974445.1 Brycinus macrolepidotus | reverse complement strand
GGTAACACTTTAACAGTAACTCTGCTGCATGACATTGACATAACCATGCCATAAACATGTCAGGGTAATAATAATAATAATAATAATAATAATAATAATAATAATAATTTTTATATATATAGTGCCTTTCTCAAACACAAGCTTGTTTCAGAAATAGTTCAGACATAGAACAAGAAACAGTAGTAAACAAAATAACATTAAACAGGGCAAACTACAACACCACAACAGTACCAGGAAAAAATAAATAGACAGCAGAATCAAGAGTTAGAATAAGAGGCATACCACTGAGAGAAAAGGTGCATTTTTAGTTGGAAGGTAAAAATCATATGCTGTCACAAGTTGTCATAATACATTATGTCCATTATTATAACAGCATCGTCACAATTACTGTTCATTTTTATGACAGATTCTGTAATATTTCAAGAGACATATGACATCTGCCCTGGTATGCTTATGGCATGGTTATATTAGTATAATGAAGCAGGGCTCAAGTAAAGTATTACCAAATAAACATTAATGAAAGAATAAATCAAGAATTCAATGAATGAATTCTTTATGATTGCTTTTCAGCAAATGTAAATATAGTTCATATTATTCAGAATGCAGTGCCGACTTGGGATGATTATTAGATTTACCTGGAAAATGATTTCAGCCTCATTAAACTGCGAAATGGCTTCACACACTTCTCATTCAGGACAAGATCAACACATGATGGGATAACCAGGTCGAGAAAACAGTTACTGTCAAACCGAAAGCAAATATATAGATTTGTTCTCATTTGCCTGTCCCAGGATCCTATTCCCCTGCTATATTTTTCAGATTTAACAGTGGGCTGGTTAACATACAAATGAAAGCAAATGACTAATTTAGCATGCAAACACACCTTTGTTTATGCACCGTTATCTGAATGGGGTGGTGTATGCAAATGAGATTGCGTGAGGAGAATCCGCATCATGGGAAGCACAGAAGAAAGACAGCCCATGCCCAGTATAAGCAAGGACACACAGTGTCACAGATGTGAAGTCCCAGGATTTTCTATCTACTCCTTCACTAGCCCATGCAGGGACCGCACATTGTCAACTGATTAGTTATCCTCACGTGTTCACTGTATGTGCTTGCTGAACACTTAATATTTAAACTGCAAAATAAGCTGTTGTCTAGGTCATATTTATGTTTGAAGGATGTTTCAGTCAAAAGAGCAAAAGGTCAATACAGCGAAAATTAGCCACCTAGCAAGTATGCAGCATATCCAATTCATGACCCCACCATACAAAGGGGGTACCAAGACCACAGCTTCAAAAAGAAATAGTAGATTTATAAACCAAAAATACAGCCCACAGATAAATCCAAGCACTCAAATCTCAAATACTGATAAGGGAGAGAAAAAGATGAAAAGAACATTTAATATATTGAATCAGCTGCCCAGACTTCAAAAAACGAAAATAGTGCTTCCATGATGAAAGTGATTGAAAAAACAAACAAACCAAGCGAAACAATTGATCCAAACGAGACTATGTAACCAGCAGACTAAAGGCAGAGAGCTTACTGATGCTGATGAGTGGAAGAATGAGTAACGGAGAGGCAACATTAGGACATGAGCCACCGAGGACAGTCTCACAGGACCAGGTAATGAGAATACATGTCTGGGGACAGCATGTTAACCTGCTGGTGCTGGATTGCAGGGAAATCCACAGGTAGAGAGCACACCTTCTCTAAACCCTCCCCCAATTTCCTCTAATCCGTGCTTTTTATAAAAACAATTGTTCAGCTTGAATGCAAATGTGATTGCTCATCTTTTTTCAAGCACAGCTGCCAGTTGTTTCAGTGTTGCTCACAACTTTGAACGGCAGAAACCACATGCAGCCACTTCTAAGCATTCTTCATCTCTGCCTAGTTATTTCTAAAGCTAAAGTATAGCCTGTTTTATTGGAACTGTCTTCTCTCACAAGAAGTAAAATGAGGTTTATTTAATTTTTGCACACATAAAATACTTACTTGGAGTTTTATGAGGCCTATTCAGCCATGCTAACTTAGGCTACATCCATGTGCTAATGGCTGGCTTGTTGTTCATCAGACATTTTCAGACAAGCACCCCATCTCCCCCTTGGAGAGCTACTTTCACAGGCAATAGATTGGTTTAGAAATTTCACACTCAGTTGATTTCCATCTTAATAATTCTGCGCTCTCACCCACATTTATCCCAAGATTTCTCATGGTCATTCCCAGGCATTCTCTTAACAAGATCATGTCTAGTCCTACAAGAGGATGTAGATCATACAGAGAGGAGCACAACTGCAAGATTTTTCTACTTGCAGCAAGTACAGGGGCAACATTCTGTTTAACCAGCTGTGTGGCAGGCCTGTAACAAACCATAACAGGTGTTAGAAATACTTTTGATGATGCCATTAAAAATAGCCTTTCATTAAAGTCTTTCATCAAATTAAAACAGCCTCCAATCACAAATGACTGTCACTATCAGGTTGATATCACTTTGCACTCAGCTGCTTTGGATGAAATCCTTGTTTGATGGTTTGGTGCAAAAAGAAGGTATGTAAAATATTTTGACACAAGATGTGGAGTGAATGTGTTTTTCTTTTTATTTGTGACTTAATGACTAATAGAGATGAGTTTTTGCTTGCGTGGGACCTAAAGTGATGCTTGAAAGTTTGCGAACCCTTTAGAATGTTCTGTATGTCTGCATAATTAGGACATAAAACATCATCATACTTTCACAAGTCCTATAAGTAGATAAAAAGAATGCGGTTAATCAAATGAGACAAAAATATTATACTTGGCCATTCATTTATTGAGGAAAATGATCCAGTGTTACGGGGCAAGAGTATGTGAACCCTTGCTCTCAGTATCCTGCACATCAGCTTGGAGGGATTTTAGCCCATTCCTCCCTACAAAACAGCTTCAGTTCAGGGATGTTGGTGGGTTTCCTCATATGAACTGCTCGCTTTAGGTCCTTAAACAAAATTTCTATTGGGTTAAGGTCAGGACTTTGACTTGGCCATTCCAAAAAGTTGTTTTTCTTTAGCTATTCTTTGGTAGAACGACTTGTGTACTGGGGGTCTGCTATGCACACCATTGTGTTCAGTGTTCTGATGGTGGACTCATGAACATTAACATTAGCCAATGTGAGAGAGGCTTTTAGTTCCTTACAAGTGACCCTGTCTTTCTTGACCTTGTGGACTACTACACACTTTGCTCTTGGAGTGATTTTTGATGACCACTCCCAGGGATGGTAACAATGATCTTAAATTTCCTGCGTCTGTACACAGTCTTTCTGACTGTGGATTTGTGGAGTCCAAGATCTTTAGAGATGGTCTTGTAACCTTTTCAGGCCCGATGAGCATCAATAACTCTTTATTTTTCTCAAAAATTTCCTTTCTTCATGCCATGACACATTTCCACAAACATGCGTTGTGAAGATCAGGCTTTGATAGATCTAATTTAACTTTCAAAGGATCTTAGAGATTCACATGCTTTTGCCACCTACGTGTAA
This sequence comes from Brycinus macrolepidotus, assembly GCA_037974445.1. Taxonomy (NCBI): domain Eukaryota; kingdom Metazoa; phylum Chordata; class Actinopteri; order Characiformes; family Alestidae; genus Brycinus; species Brycinus macrolepidotus. Next base: position 12,762,656 of record JBBPCZ010000148.1, on the reverse strand, counting down.
TACTGGATCATATTCCTCAAAAAATATATGATCATGTTTAATTTTTGTTTCCTTTGTTTATTTGGGTTCTCTATAACTACGTTTAAGACTTTGATAATCCGATGATGTTTAAGGTAATATTTATGAAGAAACATAGAACATGAGAAAAACAGCAGGAGCTCTCTGCTGGGACTGAAGGATAACTCCAGAATTGTTACATTCAAGGTAAATACATGTTTATATGTCTGTTAAAAGCTTCAGATAATTCATGGAATCTCTTTTGCATTATCACTGTTCATTTGCAATGCTATTTGCTTGGCATTAAAATACTACAAGAATCACAAAGGGGCTCCTGAAAGAATTAACATTTATATTTTGGGTATAGGTATATAGGTGTATTATAGGTATATTTTTAAAATGGATTTTTGATGTGTTTTGCCTTGTTGATGCTGGATATAGTGATTGCCGCCAGGTGTGCCATGTCAGGAGGGGCCGGACCAATGTGCCATTGGTGTGTCCAAAACAGTGCTGCTGAAGTGACATGTTGGTGTCATCCTCTCTCTGGTGTCAGGTGGGAACTGTCCCTTCAGCACCATGGTCGGAGCTCAGCGAGGAGCGCCTGCCACCCAACGCAGCGAGGTTGAAGGCCCACTGTCACAGTACTCCCCGAGCTCCAAGCTGGCACTGACCTCAGGGAGAGCCCACAGTGTGTGTCGATGGGAGAGGGTATCCACATTGCCATGGTGGACACCTGCCCAATGCTGCATCTGGAAGGAGTAATCTTGCTGGGAAAGAAATCAATGCATTATCCTGCTATCATTATTTTTCTCTTTAGCCATCCATTGTAAAGGAGTATGGGTATCAGTGATGAGGGTAAAATGTCTGTCTCCCAGGTAGTAACAGCTCTTCAATGGCTAGGGCCTCTCTCTCAATGGCTGCATAGCAGATTTCAGTGGGGGTCAACGTTTTACTCGCATACATGCTTACGTGGGGATAAGATGGTATCAGGATGCACTATGAGACAAAGGCAAGCCAGAGGAGGCAGTGTGATGCTCTGGATAATATTCTGCTGGGAAACCTTGAGTCCTGGCATTCATGTGGATATTACTTTGTACCACTTGCCTAAACATTTTTGCAGACCAAGAACACACCTTCATGGCAACAGTACTCCCTAATGACAGTAGCCTCTTTCAGCAGGATAAAGCATTCTGACACACTGCAAAAACTATTCAGGAATGGTTTGAGGAACATGGCAAAGAGCTCAATGTGTTGAGTTGGCTTCCAACTTACTCAAGACTTAAAGGATCTACTGCTAAAGTGGCATTTGGCAGATGCCCTTATCCAGAGCGACTTACAATCATTAGTTACAGGGACAGTCAGAGGTCATGTGGAGTCCATTCCCTAATAGGTCAGAGCTATTTAAGGGATATGAGGACGTATACAACATTAGGTGGTTGTAATGCTATGGCTGATCAATGTATATGCGCCACATATTCACACCCACATAAAAGTGTTTCACATACAATTGTATGTGCATACGATTACTTTTTCCTATCACCTGTGACAATATTGTTGCATTGTACGGTCCTGCTTACTAGATATTTCTTTCTTTCAGAAACATATATTTTTAACATATTTACATATATTTTAGGGGAAGGGGTTATACTGGCCAGTTCTAGCTAGCCAGGGAGCAAGCCACACCCCTTGTAACTATGAACAAATAAGTAACTTATAAGTGATGTTCATAAAAAGCATTGCCACAAGAACGAAGGAATAATGCAAAGCCTTGGGGCACTGAAAGAAGTAGAATCAGGCCCAACCATGAGTGTGTGTCATGTCCTTTATCCATAACAGAAGAAACTAAAGTGGGACTATGGGAAATGTTGTTTCTGTTTATGTAATACCCCTTTTGGAATAATCCATAGTGACTAAGCACTTCTCCTTGTCTGTGTCTTGATTCACTTTAGAATTTTTTTAAGCAATCACATGCAAATCCATTTGACAAGCTTCATAGAAGATTTCTTAAAATGTCAAACAAGGCTAAAAAGGAATGCAATTAAAAAAAAAAGGAGATGGGTAGTATTTTCATTAACTGAGGCATATTATTATTGGTATATATATGATCACATAGCAAACCTCTTAATGCAGAACTCTTCAAACCATAGATTATAGAAGAATATAGTGTTTTATGCTAGATGGAATGTCAAAACATTCAGTAGTTTAGGGTCACATTGGTACCTTGCTGGTAAATTTTAAATATTTGTAAGTTGTACTTTACAAAGCTGGAAGTCAGTAAGCTGCTAACTCTGGACGAGATCTGGGCAGGAGCCCAGATATGCACATAACACATCTCATATAGGCATGTTGGTCCTAGTATTGCATCCTTGTTGTCCTCTCTTCTGCTTCCACTGTGCCCTGCAGCAGATCCCAAGCCCAAGGAGACGGCGACAGGATTGGGGTCGCTTCCTCCCTAGTGGTTATTGTTGGTGTTCAGCTGTGCCTTTGCCCAGTTCTCTCTCAATCATCTGCTAAGAGCTATTTCAGTATTGCTATGAAGGACATCATAAGGGCTAATATATTGTTTACTCTATCTGTGCAGCAACCTGCTGATAAAAACACTACAGATGGCTATTAAGGTCAACGTCTGAGAGCTGAACTGTAACAAGGCCTTTTATGATTAAAACTTGAACTAAGACCAAACCTGAAACCAATATTAGCAGAGAATAACAGAATATCCATGGAAGATACAAAGCACAGCAGAGGGAGACAGTCATTGGTTTCTGTGGAGGGTGGAATATGGACCATGTAAGTGAGATCATGTTGACCATTGAGATAAGGACAGAACTGTCATATGTGCTCAAAGAAGGGCGCACTATTGATTTGCTGTCCTGCAGTTAAGAGCTGTATGGCTTATCTGAGATGGCTTTAGTTCATGGGTCACCAGATGCATGTTCATATGTCACATGTGAGCTCCTAAAATATAAGCGGAGGACAAATGCCCTACTTCTGGTCTCATAGCTCTTAAAGGAAATCTTAAGGTCAACAACTCATTTACAGGGGTGCTAGCTTGAAACCAAATTCCAACTGATAAAACCTCCTCCGGTGTCATGGATGTATAAAATGAGCTTAATTTCCTGCGCACAGCATAGTCTTAGCTGACGACCCTAAGCTCTGTCCTTCACAAAGTATGTGTGATACATCTGTGTTTGACATAATTATGATGAATATTTCTTTCCTATTTTATTTTTTTTAGCCTTTTCTCGCAATTATTTCCCTACACTGATCATAAATGAATAGATATCACTCCATATGTTTCTGATTACCCTGTGATGCGTCATTTTATTTACCCTTCATATATTCTCGTAAATGCAGCTTCAGGAGTATGAATCAGAGCTGCATTCATTTTGGGTTTTTTTTCTCGCACATTTGCCAGTGACAGTGTGCTGGACTTCAGCCATGATGACAAATGAGAATCGATAGCTTATCAATCAAGTAATAAAATAAGATTAAAGCTATATATTCTAATTTCCATCAAAGTCCATATGGCCTATTAGAATCATAAAACAAAAGCCAAGGCGTTTCTCAAAACTTGAGAACCAATAGTACACAAGCATAATATATATACACTGATCAGCCACAACATTAAAAGCACTGACAGGAGAAGTGAATAACATTGATTATCTCATTACAGTGTCAAGGGGTGGGATATATTAGACAGCAAGTGAACAGTCAGTCCTTAAAGTTGGTGTGTTGGAAGCAGGAAAAATGGAAAAGTACCTGAGTGACTTCGACAAGGAACAAATCATGATGGCAAAATGACTGAGTAAGAGCATCTCCAAAACAGCAGGAAAATACACATTTTAAAAAAGACAAAGAAGGTTTATGTGAAGAAGAATCCCATACTTGCCCTGGAAACACTACCTTATGTACTTTGCATCTCAAAACAGCTTCATATTTAAAAAATTATGAAAATAAAAATAATCCAATCTGCACCACAATCTTCTCTTGAACAAACTCGGGTCTTAGAATTTTCTAAACAGAATTGTACCCCTGCCTGTATTTACTCTTTTGTGGCACGCAGGCATGCAGTTCCTGAGCTGCAAATATGAAAGTGAAATTCTGTCATACATGAACACACCACAACACAACACACAGTGTGAACAGCACGAAATTCTTCTTCTGCATTTAACCCATTCACCAATGAAGCAGCAGGCAGCCAGGAACACAGTGCCCGGGGAGCAGTGTGTGGGGATGGTACCTTGCTCAAGAGTACCTCCGAGGTGCCACTAGCAGTCCTGGGATTCAAACCCAGAACTTTCTGATCACAGGGCGAACGCCCTAACCACTAGCCCACCAGCTGCCCCATGTTGGTTATGTTGGTAAACTGTGAGCTTGTGCTATTCAATAAAGGGCCATTTAAAATGCTGAATGGCTGTTCAATAATTCAAGAACTGAGAGACAACAAACCTACACAGAAGCAGCTGGTAGTCATATGTAGTCAGATCCATGTCGTAGAGGGTCCACAGTAAAGTGTTTGCGGTGCTCTGTGGGAGACTGTCAGAGAGGCCACGCATTGACACATACGTATTACTATGACTATAATAGTAGGCATTCGAGCAGATATGTAAAGAGGGCTGCTGACAACATGACAACGAGCCTCAAAACCTAGTAACTCTGGGAAGTGGTCTCCATAAATGAATCAGCTGTGGTCTCGGTGGCGCTGTGGACTATCACACCAGGCTCCTACTGACAGCACCCAGAGCATCACACCATATTTCCACTGACAGCCCTCACAGCTTCAGACTGAGAGAAAGATAGATACACAGAGAGATACATACATACATTCATACATTCACACAATCATACATGCATACATAGACACTTAGATACATACATACATACATACATACAAAGATACATACATGCATGCATACATACATATACACAAAGATACAAAGATAGATACATAGATAGATAGATAGAGATACATACATACATACATGCGTACACACATGTATACATATATAAATACATACATACACAGGAACTTACATACATTTACACATACATACAAACAAAGATATATGGATGCATACATACATATACACATGCACAAAGATACAGAGATAGATTGATAGATAGATAGATTAGGCATGTACTCATGTCATACAAACCCTTGGGAGGAAGGTGACACATTCATAGATTGTCTCTGTTACCTACACATGTACACTGTGGGACAGAGATATAACACATAGAGATATTGCGCTCTGGGAGGTCTCTAGTGTTATGGAAACCTTTTCTTTCAACATCCATCAAACCTCAATTTCTTTCTTTTTTTTTTATCATCCCTGTGTGGACCAAAACAAATGAGATATGAAGAAGAGAGGCAGCGCCAACAGGGGGGCCCACAGATGTTAAAAAATAAGTAGCATTGAATAAAAAAAAGAAACACTTTAACTCAGTCTTATTTTACCTCACCCACATTTTTTCTTTGAGTTGACCAAAAAAACCCAATCTGCCTCAAAATCCAATGACCAAAAGGAATAAAAGGATAGAGAGAAAAATATGAGAGGGAAGATGAAGACAGTTCTGAGGAAGCACTGAAAACAAAATGAGAGGATGCAGGATGGTAGGGAATAACATGGGAGACAAAAAATTACACTTAGATAATATCTTTCCAGCAGAAATACATAAAGATTTGTGTGAGACTTTTGTTCAGTGTAGTGCCTCATGGTCTATGTGACCTAGGCAGCATTATTTCTATGAAGCACACAGAGTTTAATATTAATAATTAAAAAAAAAACAACAGCACCTTAAAGCGGTTATGTAGCATCCATAAAAATGCTCCACTTTAGCCTATTGCCTGCATAAACTAGAAAACAGGTTTATTATTTCAAAAGCTGATTTTTAATTGCATTCTTTTCTGATTAAGTTTTTTTTTTCCAAAACGACTCCTCTCCACACGCTATGTACAAGCACAGCTCCGTCACTGATGAACAGAATATAGCAGCTGAATTTCTTCATAACTCACACTGTTTTTGTCCATGCTTTAATGGTTTTGCCTCTGAAAACATGGTTAGCTCTTTAATGTCAAAGCAAAAAGCAACTATTTTTGCCTTATGCTCTACTCTGCTCCACTAATAACATGATTTCCCAAGACTTTCATCACATTTATTATGGTATAAAAAGTCATAGATTTTCAATTTATTCATCACAAACTGCAATTTTAAGCAAGCAACCATATAAATTGGAATATTCTTCGAACATCATTTGCCTTTTATTGTTACTCTGATTAAAAAATTCAAAGTGAGCTCTGTTCTGAATGGGGGCATATACCCATACAGAAAGTATCCATCCATCAAGCTTCTTTTAAATGGTGATATAAAACACTGTAGCACAATAGGTTTAAATGCTACATATCAATACTTGGACCATGAGATAAAGGGGATATCAGGGGATGTCTCTGAATGTTAGAGCAGAATCGTGCAAACGATCAGCACATTGAGATTTATTGATGTAAAATGTGCTTTTGTGACTCCAGCAGGAGCAAAGCTGAAGGCAGAAAGTTGCAGTGGAGAATTATCATTCAGCAGGAATAGCCTGGGGAAAGACAGGTGATAAATACCTGTGGCATCAGACATCATGTCTACAATATCTGACTAAGATTATTGCTGGCAGGGCAACATGTGTACAGAGAGAGGTTCTTTTTAAAGCTCTCTCCGTCTCTTACTCCCTGTCTCTCTCCCTTCTTCTGTCTCAGTGCAGATATCCATTTTCAGTCGATGCTGCTTGTTTGCATGCACAATCGCCCTTGTGAGATGAAAAGTCTCCCTCACTGCCCACAGATACAGCCACTTGGCAGTGCGATCATGTAGTGCATGTTTCTGTATGGGCAAACAATGGCCTTTCATGGTGTGTACAGGCTTTGGCTTCTTTTGTAACACAGTAGACGTAGTAGATTTAGAACAGGCGTCCTTCAAGGAGCCTTAAGGGGAATACGCCCGTAAAGATTCCCATAAAGGCATTGTAGAGCCAGAGCTACAGGTCTTTGATCTGCTCTTTTCTCTCTGTGCTCTCTCTCTCTCTTTCTCTCTCTCTCACACACACACTTCCCCTTGTTCCGTCTCTTCCTATCTAGTTAGAGACGTGACAATGCCTCATCTGTACTGCATCACTGCTACTAAGGAAAATGGTGTATCCATGGCAACGAGGAACACATCAGATGATAAATTGCCTGGCAATGTGGTGCTGAGGGGACTGCTTCATGCCTTCTGACTGTGAGTCTGGCTGGAGAGCACACACACACACACACACACACACACACACACACACACACACACACACACACACACCCCTTCGTCCGCCTCAGTGTTCCCATAATAAATGAAGGAAATTCATTACTTGCCCCTAAAGAAATGGACATTGGTCCATTAGTTCATTATGAAGTGTCCAAAAATTGCAAAAAAAAGCACCTGGCATCTTAAGACAGTGTATTAAAAATTTTAAAAGAAAAAGCAGTGTTTCATATGTGACAGTGATGATATGCTTTACATTCAAAAGTATCCAGGCACTCCTTCTAATTTTAAAAATTCAGCCCCTGAAAAGTGACACATGGGATAGGCATTGCTAATAGAATGGGACTTTATTGAGAAGCTGCTCAGGAACTTCATGAAATTACTTCATGAAGTAATGAGCAATACATTTTAAGAATTTATTGGGAAAAACAAGTTATAAACTTATCACACATGTTTAGGTTGACGTGACAAGCCGTTTTTTTTGTCACACAACATACATATACTTTGGAAGACAAATTTCTTCTTGTTCATCATTTTGATCTTTATAAGGAGGAGAAAAGGCTATTGATTACAAAAACTTGTGTCAGACAATCTATAGCAAGTAGGTCCAAGTAGGATTTTATGGGCCCCAGGGCAAAAGAAATGGCTCAAAAATATGAAAAATAGTTGAAAAAGTACTGTGCACTTGCTATTGCAATGTTTTGTCCAAGCTGGTGCTCTAATTTGGGCTGAGAAGTGTATTATTAAATGTTCATAGCTAGCCATGAGTTACATAAAATTGCTGAACTAGTAATATAAAAAGTTTAATAAAGATGTTGCCAGGGGTCCACATGCTACAGGCCCCAGTGTAACAGACTTGTCTTCACTGCCTGTAGTTCTGCTACTATGCAGGTCTGCAATGTTTTAAAAAAGCAATAGTTCAAAACAGTACTTCAAAAAAGCCTATATTTCAAAAAACAGCAATATTTCAAATAAGCCTGAACCCACGACAATTCATCATTCATATGCCGGCATCTGTTCTGTTTATTTTGCAAATTTTAGCAGCTGACCACAAAGCTTAAATATTACATCGGAATATGTTCATGTCTGGTCCAGCTACCTCTTTGGTTCTTTTGTGAGCTCTGCTCTCCCTGGGCTAGACCAGGTCACCTGCATGCAATGGCAGTGCTGTGGAACATTTGGAAAAGGGTCGTCCTCTCCTGCAGCTTCTGCCTGCTTCCCCTCTGCTCAGATTCATAATTCAGAGCACCTCTGGGTCCAGGGCTCAAATAAGGCAATTCTTGGAGAAGGATGAGAGCTGGAGATGACTAAAGGCCACATACCTCTGCTGTGGATTAGAGGATTAGGAAAGGCTGCGACTCTCGTGGTGGATTGATGCGGGAGGAGCACTCAGCAGGCATATTGATGAGCACATACAGGATCGTAGCAGCCCAGCACAAGCGATGGCTAACTCTGATAGAAAACGATGGCTTGTCATCTATTTACAGATGAATTTCACCATGATCCGTCTTCACAAGAGGAAGCAACTGAAGGAGAGAGAGCACAAGAGAGAGATCATCTTTGTCATCCATTATAAAAAGCAACGCTGTCCGTCCTGTGTCCTGTTTACAGTTCTTTACATCTCCGCACACATCCGCGAGGGCTGGGGCCGTTCATCACTCCCCATCAATGATGAACACATTAAGAAACTCAGCAGGGATCAGGGGCTCATTACCATACATTTACAGACATTGACCTGAGCTAAGCTGACAGTGCGTGCTGAGCATTTCATTCTAGCTCTGCTCACACCCTCCCTGCAGACCGCAGCCAGCCATAGGATGCAGTCAGAAGGCACTGGACTTTTAGTTACAACACGGAGCGAGTCAATAATTTTTTAACAAGGCATTGTTAAGTTGGAGCCCTGCATAAAACAAATGACACTCCTTCAGGTGAAGTGTGACACTTTTAGCACTACCACCAGGAGGATTAACACATGCTTATGCGAGCAATTCTGAACTGGCGTGTACCGCTATGGGGAAGGTCATAACCTTGCACATTGCTTGGGCTACATGAAATCCTCATGAGGTTTCACCCAAAGCAATTTTTATAAAAATCAAACTAATCTGTGACATTTTTTGAGTTTTAGCAGCCTGCCAATCACTAATCACCTCCATTTGGCCTTGCTGCCATCCTGTACCCAGGAGGAAATCTTTAACTCGAGCTTGGCATCATCCTTCATGTGCAGCTCCATTCTCAGGCCTGGCAGCCCTGTCATGGCAGCCAAGGAAGCCTTCCATCCCACCAGCTGGAGCTTCCCTCCATTCTCCTGATCTGGCTGCCCTACACTGCCCCTAACCCAACTTGTCCTGCTCATAAAAGTTTGTGCATTGTGTGGCATGCTAATTGTCCACCGAGTGCTTTGTGGGAATTTCATAATGAGTCCAAATGTAGAGGGACTTGACAAACTTCAACTGATCAGCTCATTAAAAATCAATTAAGTGTGTAAGCCTGTGACTGACAACTTTTTAATAAATGTTTTGTTTAGTGCATTTATTTGGACAAGCCAAACAGACACATTATTCTCTGCAGCAGTCTTTTGTTTAATTTCTAGTCAAAATGGCCAGTAAGAACAAGTTGTTCATTTTTCAACATTAAAAACAGTAAACATATATTAAACAGAAAATGGTGCCGAAACGTTTACTGTGCCCACGTTTTTTTTTTCTTTTTTCAGTTTTCCAAAGAACCTGCAGCAATATTTTTCATGCTAGAAAAGTACAGTTCTTTTTTGCTCATCATCAATCAATAAATCACAATTACAAATCTACTCTCAGTCCATAAAACCTTCCTCTACATCTGAGATGTACAGTTTTGATGATTCTAGTGCAAATGTTCTTCTTTGTTGTCTGTTTCCTTTTCAGACCCATAGCACTGAGTCTTCTCAGAGTGGAAGGATGAGCAAAAACACCCGTGCATGTTTTTCGGATCTGAAGCAAAAGTGGAGCTTCTCTCTCTCAAACATAAGAGCTTAAAGTATTGTTTAACTGGTGGTCATAGTTTTGGTGATCTATTAGGTCAGGAACAATGAGTATGCTGACTGAGCATAAAAAATTAGAGACAGCAGACTAACAAAGCAAGAGCAAACTATAAAATATATGTCACCAATTCCTGCTTTTCACGGCTGCAATGTTAAGGTGAACTGGAATGAACTCTAGAAGACTAAGGAAAATCTCAAAAAAAAAAAAAAAAACTGCTGATCTATAATCTGTTATGGTTTGGAGTTATGTAGCAGCCAGGGGCACAAGAAATGTAGAAATTCCTCTAGATATTAAATCCTGGATGCTAATGTCCCACAGTCAGTGAAGAAACTAAAGGAGAAAAATTGTTCAATATTACAATATAATATGGGTTCTTGTATGACTTCCCAGATGAGTTGTTTCTGCGCCGTTGGAGAATTTTTGGTAGGCCAGTCACTTCTGGGAAGATTCACCCCTGATCAGTATTTTCTCCATTTGGAGATAATTGTTCTCATTGTGATTTGCTGAAGTCCTTAGAAACAGCTTTGTAACTATATCCTGATATTTTATATTAAAATATAATAACTTTCCTACTCTTCACTTTTTTATGTGGCATAGTATGCTATTTAGAGACCTTTTGGACTTTTTCACATTGCCGGAAATGTCCTACTTAAGTGATGTTTAGATGTAGCAGGGCTAGCAGTCTGCAACTTAGGCAAGGGCAGGGGCTAAGGCGGTTCAGAATGTTTTTTTGTGGGATTTATGTGAAAATATTACTAAAGGCAAATGTATTTTAATATTGTAGTAATTCTAAATGCATACTCAAGTGAATTTTCCACAGCCCTCTGGCAGCTCCATAGCCTCCCAGGCTCCAGTGATTCAGATGCCATTTCTCCCTTGCCCCTTAGGAATCAGGTTTAAAACACTAGAAATAAAGAATAGTTATGAAAAAAGATTATTTATTTTAGGAGTATCGGACACTTTAATTTTCCTAAGTGCTTTCATCGAAACTACAGTCTTTCAGTGACACAAAGCTAGTCATTTATTTATAAAGACAGTATAAGATGTGAAAGGAGAAATAAAGACAAAATTGAGAAGGAGTAAAATTTTGGGTTGTGCTTTTAAAGCTTAAATGCACAAACTCTACTTGCCATCCAGGGATAGTTTTAAGATTTACATAGGCTTTACACAGTGTCAAATACGCCTTTACAGCCCATCAAAAAGGGCTCTATTTGTTCTGAAACAAAAAGGAGCAGTCCCACCCCTGTGTAGGAGGGGGACAAATACTTTTCATTGGTGTGACACTCTACATGTTGCCACACCAAAAAAAAAAAAAAGGTTCCTAGCACAGTTATAATTTGGCTACTCACAAGTAAAAAAAAAAAAAAGTCCTATCATTTTTTTTTTTGTAATTTCATCCTTAAAATACTCAAATTTTCTTTAGTAAATCCAATGAGTTGTTCATTTCTGCCATGTTTTCATTTTTGTTGTTGCACACTTGATGTAGACCAGTACTCGGTGACTTCAGTAAATGTTTCAGTACTTGAAAAACTTCAAAAATACTTACCAGTACAATATGATGGAATAATATACCAACACCTCACAAGAGACTGAGACAACCTTATTTTTAGAGCATCTCTGACCACCGTTAAAACACCTTTTTCACATAAGATCTGACTAAAATTGACATAAATAAATGGAGTTAATTGCATTACTACACCTCTCCATGTAGAACAGCTCTTCCAAGTAGTGATTGAGTCAGTCTTGATACTTCAGTCAGATTAGTTCAAAATAAAATAGATGTTACATAAATATGTTTAGACATGCCCGCCATTTTCACCTCCAGCAAAAGATCCAGTGAAGGCCATTGAAAAGTGGTGCTAGGATGTTTTAATAACTTCTTGAAATTTTTCCCTTCTTGCATAATTTGTGTGGAGTTTCATGTATGATGGGAAGTTTGAAGGATATATGCATGTGCTCTGGTCTAATATAGTCTAAAAACTGAAGCTGCTTATGAAGGTTAAAAAGGTTTGTTTAAGTTTATCATCAGCAAATATTTACCCTGAGAACGAGTGTTTATCCTACTAGGAAACCCAACAGCAGAGTCAGAAACCAACATACACTGACAGTGGTAAATGTCTTTGGTGGTAGATGGGTGAGTAATTAATTTTAAATAAATTAACTCCGTGATAATTCCTCACTGATGTTGTTCATTATCATCACTGCTGCAGTGTTAGATTGTCCATCTTGAGATTCAAAATGATGGTCTGTTGATTAAGACAAGATCTTTCCAATGATTCATATGTAAACGGTTCCAAAATGTGACCTGGATATGGAAAATTGGACAAGGCAAAGTCAATGCATCATTATAATATTTGCATAGTAAACTGGACTACACACACAATTATGAAACACTGCTTGGGCGAGGTGAGTAGTTGGGCACTGCTTTAAAAAAGCAGCGTTATGAAATATTTAAATTCTTGTCTAATTCAGCCATTTGACTAATTTTGTCACAGCCCATGAAAAAGTAATATGCTCTTAGTTTTCTTTTCATTTTCCCCCTCTTGTTCAGTTCAAAAAGATCTTTCTTTCCTGTCCTTGTGTATTAGAATACAAGTAAATGAACCCTCTACAGTTCTGAGTAAAATTCATACCCATTACCAGCCCACAGAGTCCCCCATGAAAAGCTGAGAAAAGAACACTTTTCATTGTACAGGGGCTCAATCAATCAGTCCACAGTCAAAGAAAGCGTTCTTGAGGAAAGAGGAAAGGTAAAGGAAAAGCAAAAGAGAAACAAAACCAGAGGGACACAGAATGTAGCGACTAATCAGAGTGAAGGAAAATCAAGCCATAGTGTAAAGTCAATATGGTCATGATGTAGCTTCTTTAATTAGCGATTATACCAAACACATACAGGTCTGAATATGCTGAACAGGTGACATATAGATGAATGCAATATGCCTTTTGAAATGAATCCATGTTGCAAAATCAAGATATTCAAGATATCTTTGTTCAGACAAACTGAGAATGATAAAACCATTCTTTGTTGGCATCCACTCACAGCATTTGTACCACTGTTGAAATTTGCAAAAGATGATGCAATTTGCTTGTGTGTTTAAATGCTACTTTTCAGTCCTTCAACTCGTACGTGTAAGGTAAATCTGGATTAAAGCTCTAGTCCCTAAATCTGGATCACAGCTCTAGGCTGTCATCTGAACGTAAATGATAAAATCTTGTGAAATGTTAATGGTAACAGTAAACTTGATAATGAAAGTTTTGAGCTCTGTCCATTGAGTGCAGATGGAAAATTGCTCTATCCATGCTCCGCCCACAAACAAAAATTTACATTCAAAAATACACCCAAAATTTCATACTTATTTAGCAACCATGTTAAACCAAGGTCAAAGCATTAGGACAGACTGGACTGTTTTCTGTAATGTAAATGTTCTGAAGTGAGCATTGTGGCAAATTTACAAGTTATTATTAGGTACTACAACACAGGTCATTTCAGTAGCTTAGCATTGCAAACTGAAATCTTGTGTTATCAAATCTAAACTTATTTTGCCAGCATTCAGAAAAAGCTTATTTAACCTCACAATGATTGCTATGAAAGAACACCTTTGTGGGCAATGCATGAAAAAAATGAACAGTGCTTCAGTTGGGTCAGGAGGCTCTTACGCTTTTTCTGAGTGTTGCCGTATTTGCTGTATGTTGCTTTATTTTTATGAGTAAATCAAACCTCCACCAATGTCAACAGCCTCTAGTACCAAAAGCGCAGGAGGGACCCCCACTGCACTATCCCCGTAAATGTTCACAGCATTTCACTTACACAGCCATATGAATACACAAGGCCAGTACGGTGACTTTGAAGCTTATTCTCTCACCTTGTCCACCATCAGAATCTGTCAATGTCCGTCATCTCACATGTGCCTAAGTCACTGCACAGCATTCTGGGTGACCGGCAGAAAAGGTAGGAGCGAATGCTAAGAGGAATGAATTCTAGGATGAATTACCCGAGTATGTTCCCAAATTTCACCCTATGCAACTCCTGGCTGATATAATTAATGCTTCAGCATCTGAAGATACAGTTGCATTGTCTGCCATATTTACAAACTCTCACGGAGCGTGTAAAGACTAATTCACACTTTTCATTCCTCGTCAGGCCTGGCTTCCCTCTGCGATCCTGTACAGAAGAGAGATCATGTCTGTGTGTGTGCCCCTCACATGTCAAATCAAGGTGCATATGCTGGAGCTCATCCTTACATTTGCGGTTGAAAAGAGTGTGTGTGCAGCACAGTCGTCCAGCCCTAATTATGGCAACCTACTGAGAGGATGAGGGGGGGAGATGAAGGCCATAGCAGTGAGTGCACAAAGGTGAGAGGCACCATGTAGTTCACTGTAGGTGTTGACAGCCGGACCCAGTCAACATCTAACCTTTTAATTGACGGTGGTTACAGCGATAATGCACTTATTAGATTTCTAATAAGTATTAAAATCCTTCCTTTTATCAAGTTATTGGTTAATGGTGCAAGAATATTTTAATCAGCTCATGAAACCCTTCACTTGCTGTCTAATTTCTCATAATACTTTAATACATAACTGGATAATAAACTGTTGCTTATTTTAAATACACTAAAGCTGTGGTCTCTGGTTGGCATATCTGTGAATTGGCACTGACAGATCAAAACCTTGCATCTCCAAAATGGTAGCTTTATAAATTACTTGAACAACATTCTCATCTATAATGTACATTAACGGAACGATACTTTATTCGTAGTCATTTTGGAGTATTTCTAGTGGTCCATTCATTATGAAATTCTGACTATATGGAATCCCTCCAAATGCAAAGTTTTATATAATAAAAAAAAAGATATAATAAAAGCGTTTTGATATGACTGATTTGATGTGCTTCTATGGTTACAGTTTGTCAAACACTATCGGTAACATGACTCAGTTCAATTAGCCTTTAAGTGTATTGATAATTATTGCTACACCGTACACCAATCAGTCACAAGATTAAATCCACTGACAGATGACATGAATAACACTGATTCGAAACAGTAGCACTGGTCAAGGGGTGGGATATATTAGACAACAAGTAAAAAGTAATTCCTTGAAGCTGATGTGTTCGAAGGAAAAATGGGCAAGCGTAAGGATCTGAATGATTTTGACAAGGACCAAAATGTGATGGTTACACAACTGGGGCAGAGCATCTTCAAAGTAGCAGGTCTTGTGCGGTGTTCCTGGTATGCATTGAGTAGTACGTACCAAAAGTGGTCTTAGGAAGGACAACTGGTGAACATGGTGAAAGGGCATCCAAGGTTCATTGATATGATAACTTTCTGAAATGGTTAATGCTGGCTATGATAAGAAAAGTGTCAGAATGCAATCCCACAGAAGCGCAATGGAAGAAGGTGGCCTGGTCTGATGAATCACATTTTCTTTTACATTATGTGGATTACCAAGTGCTTGTGAGTGACTTACCTGGTGACCAAGACACACTTTAGGAAAAAGGCATGCTGGCAGAGGCAGTGTGATGCTCTGGGAAATGTTCTGCTGGGAAAGTTTGGGTCCTGGAATTCATATAATTGTTACTCTGTCACATATCACCTACCTAAACAATGCTACAGAGCAAATGCACTCCTTCATATCAATGGTACGCGACTAAAAGACTCTGCTACTGACGTCTTGGTGCCAGATACCGTTCATACATGTCAGAGCTGTTTTGACAGCACGGGGGAGATCTACTTGGCAGGAGATTTTAATTTTATGGCTGATTGGTGTATGTCTAAATGTTTGTAGCTCAATGGTTCTCAGACTAGTCCTCTGGGACCCTCAGACAGTTCACATTTTGCTCCAGCCCAAATTGGAACACATCAGAGGAAAAATGTACCACTTGGGGATCCTTGTGGACCAGTTTGAGAACCATTGCTGTAGACACCTGCTTATGCAGTTTTAACAGTGAAAATGGGGATTTTAATAGAGAGGCTGCACCCCTTTTGCTGCAGTAATAGCCTCTACTCTCTTGGGAAGGCTTTACATTAGCTGTTGGAACATTTTTGTAAAGAATTGACTGCATTCAGCCACAAGAGCATTAGGCAGGTCAGGTACTGATATAAGATGATTATCTCTGAATCACAAACAGCACTCCAACTCATCCCAAAAAAAGTGGCTGCAACCCTCCACTGAATGCATTTCCACTGCTGTACAGTCCAGGGCTGGAGGGCTTTATATGCCTCTGACTCTTGGCATTAGTCAAGGATGTTTCAGAGCATCCTGTTATATATGCAATGCTTTTTATGGAGCTTATACAAGCTGTGTGTGCACAGCTGATCACCTGTGTCAGCAGCAGAGCACCTAAAAGCATCTGAGTTCAGTCATTAGAAGGGCAGTCTGGAGAGCTTTGGTGTATCTCAGACTGGAGACAGTTGTGTTGGAGAATTTCTGACCAGTCCACTTCCAAAATTAATAAAAAATAAATGTCTTTAGAGAGAAAGTCACAGAATCAAAGAGAAGGAAAAAGAATAATTCTACTACAAGTCTTGAAAGGGAAAGACAAAGGATGAGAATGAAAAACAGCATCTGATGCTGTTGAATCGTAGGGCTCATTTTTTGAAGAATACAAATTACTCAGACTGGGTTCCTTCTAATTTTTCCCTTCTTTTCATTTTTTCTCTGAAGGACAGGTTGATATACAGTGGCTACATGCTAACTCCTCTCGTTCTCACACACAGTCTTGCAAATGATGGTACTACTCTACCATTACTGAATCTTGATAAAACACTTGGCAGAAGAGACATATGCACAAAATTTAGTAATATGCTGGCGTACGTACAGCAGTGCCGAACAAAGACTCTGGAGGACTGGATCAAATATTCTGCACCTTCTTTCCCTATCTCCTTGTGTTTGACAGCAGTATGATTTATTCCAGGCTGGCATCCCTGTTTTTCTTGCTGAGGAGAGGCCATGATTATCTACTCCTCTGTTGTTTCACTGGTTACCTGTGTTTAATCCTGTTAATATGCCCGCAGATGGTACACGTTGTGCACAAGAGGAGCTCTTGTTTTGAATGCAGTTAATGTTTTTGGGCCACTTTTTATATCCTCAATTCATACCTGCAATGCCTAGAGACAGTGCTAAATTAAAAAACACAGAGTTTCTATTTTAAAAGAAATTCTCCTTCTGAGTAATATTAATGGCAACAGGTGACAACAGGTTCTATTGATGTGTATGACTGAAAGACACATTCAATCAAATCTCCATTAGTGTAATCTAAGGCTGGCCTGAATAGCATTTTACAGGCTTTGATTAATTGTGGGTATACTCTGAAACTCCATTAAACAATATTTGTTTTAACATGACCCACTATTTTAAGGATTTTCATTACTGTAGTATATCCAGTTTATATCCAAAAGAGGGGCAATAATGTATTAGTCAGCTGAAGCCGCACTTCAGCTCGTATATTGCATGTTGAAATAGAAGCTATGATCGTAGCCTTTATCCATCACCATCAAGGTTTTAGCTTTATGTTGCTTGAGTTAGTTGTTTCCATTTACTCATTCATTCATTTTCTGTAACCGCTTAATCCTTACTAGGGTCGCGGGTACCCAAAGCCTATTCTGGGGTCTACAGGTGCAAGGCAGGGACTCACCCTGGGTGCACATACACACACCATTCACTCACACATTCACACCTACGGTCAATTTTGAATCCCCAATTCACCTGACACGCATGTCTTTGGACTGTGGGAGAAACCGGAGACCCCGGAGGAAACCCATGCCACCACGAGGAGAACATGCAAACTCCACACAGTTATTTTATTTGGCCAGTTCACAGCTTTTTTATCGATGAAGGTGACAGACGGGCCGAGTTCAGCTCAGTCAAAGGTATGGAGTTGAGTGGTGGGTTGACAAGTTTTGGAGCTACAAGTTCACCTGAAGATGAGATCACCACTATGGGAGTGACAGCAGAAGTCTTACCCAGTGCAGAACTCTGAGGTGAGGTGATGTGGATGCCTAAACTAAACTATCCATCTACCCAGCCATGATCTGAACCTCTTATCTCTAACCAGGATTTATAGGGTGCTGGAGTCCATCCAAGTGGTCATAAGGTGAAAGGCAGAGAAACATCCTGGACAGGCCGTCAGTCCATCACAGGACGAAACTAAACCAACTAATTTATTTAATTATATTTCAGAAAGTGGCTATCACTGTCTGCTGATGAAATGTGTAGTTTAGGCCACAAAAATTGTGGCTAGAAACAACACAAAGCTTTATAATACTATATACTGTATAATCAAATACCAACATAATGAACAAATATTCAAATAATTCATGCCATCTAACAGGTAATCACACAACATACTGATCTGTCTGTTTTATCTGTCTGAAAAAAAGTCTTGCACATAACAGTAAAAGCATAAGACATTAAAAGAAATATAAAACATTGTTACACCAAGCTATGAAGCCAGTCCTCATATAGTTCTGTACATACTACAACAGTAAGAAAAACATCTGGAATGCAGCCGCAGCAGACATGCTTAAAACGAACCCATCACGTCGTCAGAGTAGTGTCATCTCCCTGTGGCCTCTAGGCCGAACCCAAACCACACACTCTCATTTAGAGCAAAAATTCTGATCAGGAGAGTAATTATCTTCGGCACAAACAGAAACTTGCTTTTAGCAAGTCAAATTACACAGTCTCTCCACACCAGTTTATTTGCTGTGAGAATCCAATTCCTCTCTAGTTTCGTGCCTGCTTAACTTTCATGAGCACGCTCTTATAAATGTTTAAAACAGTGTCTGCTATGGATATATAAAGCTGGGGAAAAAAAGATGATGAAATGAGATCCTGAAAAGACAAATGAGTGCCTCTAAAATGAACAAATGACCACCTGCAAAACTCGAATCACCTGCTCAACTGCAGCCTTTCGCTTAGCAAGCTTGCTGCACATTACTACTGCAGCGCAGTCAAGTTGAGGCCTCAACTTTGTTGCTAGCTGTCAGTTTGTTTGCGCTGAAATTGCCTTTTCATGCTTATATGAGATCAGGCTTCTGCATCCAGATTCTTTACCTAAGATAAACCACACGACTGGCTGAACTTCAATTTCTCCAATTTCTCCAAATGGTGCCAGCAATCACCGTGAAGCAAACGGAACCTCGTGTAAAGAGTTTAATTAAGCTCCAGTCCAGTGACATCCTGCATTAGTCAGACTGCACCGATGCCAAGGAGATAAATGAGGTGTGGATTTTTGAAACTTTGTCCATGATAACCTCTCATTAATACTCAGCAGAATTAATGCTGGCATTCAGCGTACAGGAGCTACTAATTACACTGCTGCCTGTTTACTCAGGCCTGATGAAAAATGTGCGGGCGAGGCAAGCTAAGGACTGCGCTACATCCTGCACTTCAGTGGCGAAGTGTGCATGATCACTTCTCATACCAGCAGAGAGGAGACACTTGCGTGATGTGGGCATAAATGCTCCTTAGGCAAGTTAAAGAACCAATATAATGAAAGTCACACCCAAGACAAGACCTATAGAAACAGTTATATAAAGGTAGTGATGTCATGCAATGCCACTATGGGACTCTGTTGAGGTGAGCAGGGCACAAATGAACACATTTTTTCCTAAATACTTAAAAAGTAAAAAATGTAGGAAATTATTGTTACAGAGAAACTAGTTGAGAGTTTGGTAAATTGATTCAAAACACAATTAATTAATTGTTTGAAACACATGAGTTTTCCAGCTTACATACACAAAACAAAGGAATTCAATGAAATATAATTGTTGAAAAATGACAGCAAACTTCTTATCAACAGCAAATATCACTGCAAACATATGTTAAAAACTATTAAACTCTAAAATATGGGGTGGTGCATTATCTATGGATTAGAACTACATCATGAATATTTTTATCTGCTCACAAAAGATAAGAAAAAAGTTTCAATATGCAGTACATACCAGTGTTTCTCATATCCAGTCCTGTTTAAATCTTAATAAAAGAGAAAACACAGCATAAGCTAGATAAACCAATAAAATATGTCAACCTAAAAATGAATGTTTAAGATACTTGTTCTGGTAGCTTAGGATGAAGGTTAATACACATGAAGAGACCGATCACTGATGTTTTTCTGTTTTGTAGCACTTGATATGTCACACTGGAGAAACAGCTGGATGAAACAATAAAAATGCCAATAAAGTAACGATGAACATGTTTATCAAGCTACTGTGGCCAGTAAACAATTAATGGATGTGAAATGTTCCGTGACTTTGGCAAGTATGTTGCTCATATGCCACATAACCGTTTCACGTACAACCCCGTAATATCCACCTCTTCAGTGTCCCCTCCTTTAACCGTTAACCTGGGACGTCTGTTCCCTTTAACCTGTGCTGTCCTCTTGCCATGTCCTTCTAAAATGCTATTTACATGTCAGGTCCCTCTGAAAGTATTCTAACACTAAAACTATGCTCTTAATTGGATCACGCAGAGTACAGCCTCTCTCTGGTGCCATCAGAACTGTGTAATTATACCTGTTAACAAAGGAGCTTGTTTGCATGCACCCCAGTGGGCCATATGGCAGCGAACAGCTCCTGGAGTGGAGACTGCCACTTCTGCTATTGTTCTCTTAGAGTGAAAACACCACAGCCAGCTGTTGTGCTGTGCACTAGTCGACATCTGCACAGACAGGACTGAATAATTGACCACTGGTAACCTAAGCCACAGTTTTGCGCTACTGTATATTGTGCACATATTACAGAAGATGAGAACTCAAAACCCAAAACAGCACAATTTCACACACTATACAAGTTCAGTTTCTTGGAACAAGAACATGTTTCGAATATTTCGGGTGTTTTGAATTAGACTTGCAATCTCTATTTGCAACTTTTGCAAAGTTTGATCCTATAATGAAAGACTTAAAATGTAAAATTAAAAAGCTCATCAATTGAACTGATGGTCAAATGGTCAAATGTCTTGCTTTCTCATTCTCTCATTCACATAAGCTGCAGTTCCAAACAGCTTCCATTGTTTTCTTTAAGCAAGTCTGGCTCTAATCAATATTCTCAAAAAATTGGATAACAATGCTATGTTTTCATACACCAACTATAAGTAAATTCTTGAAATGCAAAAACGCAACAGTTGATGTAAATGTATGTTGTTGTAGGAGCTGAAAATGTATGTGTTACGATTATATTTTTCAGCAAATCAGTTTGAATGATACAAGCCATTTGCTTTTTACTCTATATACAGATATTTACTGTAT
>JBBPCZ010000148.1:12721309-12741026 GCA_037974445.1 Brycinus macrolepidotus | reverse complement strand
TCCCATGTTTTAAAACTACACTAGTTTGCACAGGTACTATATACTACCTTTGACTTAATGGAACATTATTGGAACATTTATGTAAAATATAAAGTCTAAATAAATCCAAGAAATATTCTATATGAAATTCACTATGCTACATACACAAATTCTGGGGAATGCCTACAGATAAGTGACATACTACCAGTGATCAGAAGTATGTTTTTGCATATAACAGAGGTAAGTAATATTGACATATGTAGTGATATTTCACATGGTAAGACGATTGCACATAATTAAGATATTGCACAAAATTAAATGATTTAGCACCCAATAAGAAAACTGCACATGCTATTGCACGTGGTAAGACTATTGCACAAAAGATGATAATGCGCATAATCATAATGATTAAAACTCTAAGAAATTGTACAACAAAGTAGCATCAGGTTATTGTACAGATTATTGTGTGGGAGGAGTTATAGAGAAGGCAGTAGTGAGGAAAGATTTTCTGTGGTGTTCAGTGGATAGACTCTGCACTGAGGGGGGTGAACATGCTGCTTTGTGTTTAAACAAACATCGCTGGTGCGTACCATGCTGAGTCCTGCCCCCACCTTGGCTACTCATCTTTGTAATGCTGATCTCAGTCTACAGACTGCTCACCAGATGTGCCAAGGGCGTTTGGAAGCAGATGAAGATCTGGCCTCCAGGTGCCAGGTTTTGGGAGGCTGCAACCTACAGTGGCTCTACTAACCTGAAGGAATAGATGGCGTCCGTGACTGGCTACATCAGAGAGTGCATCAGTGACCTTACTGTCTCCAAGACCATCATCACAAGCCCCAACCAGAAGCCACGAATGACTGTGGAGGTGTGCGTGCTGCTGAGAACCCGAGACACCACCTTCAGATCAGGTGATAAGGCTGCCCTGAGAACAGCAAGGGCCAACCTGTCCAGGGCCATCAGAGCAGCAAAGCTTACACATCCTTAGAAAATTCAAAGCCACTTCTAAGACACTGGGGATATACAGCACATGTGGCAAGACATCAAGGCCTCCACCGAGTACAGAGCATCTCCACCTGGCTGCGACAGTGAGGCCACCCTTCCAGATACACTGAATACTGAATCACTTCTATGCATGGTTTGAAGCACAAAATGACATGGCAGCAAGAAAGACCACCCCACCCCGCGATAACCAGGTGCTCTGTCTGACCATGGCTGATGTGTGGAAAACTGTGCTTAGAGTCAGTGCATGGAAGGCTGCCAGACCTGACAACTTTCCTGGTCATGTGATCAGAGGGCATGCAGACCAGCTGGCAGATGTTCTCACAGACATCTTCAATATCTCTCTGAGCACCACCCTCATTCCAGTATGCTTCAAAGCCACCATCATCCCCATGCCAAAGAAGTCATCAGTGTCCGGCCTCAATGACTATCGTCCAGTCACACTCACACCCATCATAATGAAGTGTTTCAAGAGGCTCTTCATGACGCACATAAAATCACAGATGACCCCCACCACCACCACCACACTGGACCCCAAGCAGTTTGCATATTGTCCCAAGCATTCAATGGATGATGCAATCTCCACCACCCTTTACCTGGCCCTTACCCACCTGGACAAAAAGGACACTTACATGAGAATGCTCTTCATAGACTTCAGTTCAGCATTCAACACCATCATTCCTCAGATTAGACTGGGGAGCTGAGACTGCTGGGCCTGAACACCTCCCTCTGCAACTGGATCAAACAAAGTTAAATTACTCTTATTGTAATTTAAATTGTACTTGACACACCCCTCTAAAAAGTTACTGTAGGCCACCAACAAAAAATCTACACAAAACCCAGTAATCGACTGTGAATGAAAATCCCATCAATTTCTCCCACTGCCAGAACTTCAGCATAATTTATACAATTTATTGGCTCCCTGCTCACAAATGTCAAGTCCATACACTGCAAGCAGTTCAGCTTCCCACTCATTTTTCACTGGCATCCTCATGGCCTCTGGAGTTCAAGATAAACAGGTGATCAACTCGCTATGCCTTGCCCCTTCATCTCGCAGGCCAGAGTACGAATTGCCACATTGAGGGGACTATAAATAACAAACTCAGTAAAGCTGGATTTCAATATCATTGTAATTACTTCAGAAGTAGTGCTACAGCCATAGAAAATATTCACCACTCCCTGACATGCTGTTTACGACTTACATTTATGCATTTGACAGATGCCCTTAACCAGAAGGACTTACCATTTAATGATGTAACAGAGGTAGATGAATTCAGCATCAGGAGTCTTGCCCAAGGACTCTTACTGGTGTAGGGTAGCGGGTAGTAGGGTAGATTCTCACCAGGAGGCCAGCGGTATTACCCACCACAGCGACCACCATTCAAAGTCTACTAGAATGACTTGAGATTCCTAAGCGATGTAGATACGCCTCACAAATGTTTGGGTTCACTGCTTAAAGTGTGATACACTGCTTTCAGAGGTTCTACAGAACTGGTCATGTATCATTTAAAGTTCTGAATAAAATGTACCAGATGTCACACCCCATTTCCATTAGCGTGCAGTGCCTGTCACTACTGGATAACATTGTTTCAGGTAGACTCACCATGACATTTCCTCATTTTGGATGCAGTGCATCTTGCATTGTGCCACGTTATGTATCTTGTAAACTATTTTGATAAGAACTCCCAATTAAGAGCCCATCTAAATCCAGTAGGATCATTTGAACATTCAGTGATTTCTGCAGCAACAGGATCAACAATGTTCACTCTCTTAATATATAACAGATCACCTACATTATATTCATGCAGATTTATAAGGGCTTTGACTTTAGAGACTGATGTGCAGCATTTCCATTTGCCTTTGGTATCTCTGCTGACTGATCTTATACAGAACTATTGGATTTAGTTGCCTTTATGTATCCCACCTTCCTTTTATTACCTACCTGTATCCTTTATTACTGGCTAGTGTTACTTTGTTGGGTTGTTCTGTTGTCTGGCACCTGTTTCTTCTGCTTCTGAAGCCTCTTGGATGCCTCTCTAATGAACCATTTTGGTTAGAGCAGCTGTTTAATTGTATGAAACGAGTAATCTAATTGGCTGAGAGGATCCTAATTAACCACCACACCTATATCTTTTCCACCCAACACTTTAGACACTTGCATGCAGTCACTTATGTGAAAATTGCACGCAGCTTTTGCACACATCTTGATGATTTTACATAATAGCCCTCGAGGCAGGGCACTGCTCATTGTCTCAGAAAAACAGGGCTCTTTGTCAAATGTCTAGATAAAGTAGTGGGTAAAATGTGCTCTTCTGTTGTAATGGCACTGTTTGACAATAATCTATCCAATTTGCTAACAAACATGTTGCCGTGGTGTCTTAAAATATTACCGGTATTTCATTTAGTTGTGGAAGCTGTGATCTGCAGTAGGGGTTTCTGACCAGTTCTCAAGGGCATCCTGTCAGCTCCCAACTTAGCCAGGCAATTAAGTACTGATTTCATGGCTCAGGTGTGCTGAGAATTGGAATAGAACAAAACTGTGGACTGGCTCCAGGTCCTGAAGGACCAGGCTGGGAATCACTTGTTACAAATATATAGGGCTACTTTTCTACTAGAGCAGTGTTTCTCAACCCTGATCCTGGAAATACCCTGCAAGGCACACTCACTGCTTCCAACACACCTGATCCAACTAACCAGCTCATTAACAACCCCTCATTGAGAATGGCATGGTGCCCCCAGGACCAGGGCTGAGAAATACTGCACTAGTGTGTCCTCATTC
Source organism: Brycinus macrolepidotus (assembly GCA_037974445.1). NCBI lineage: Eukaryota > Metazoa > Chordata > Actinopteri > Characiformes > Alestidae > Brycinus > Brycinus macrolepidotus. The sequence continues at coordinate 12,737,269 of JBBPCZ010000148.1, read as the reverse complement.
TGCAGACACCGTGGCAAATTTACAGCCATAAAAGATGGTATCACAAATCAAACAACCTCTCAAGACTGTAGCATAAGCTTGCATCTGCTGTGTGGTGTGCACAGCAAAAACAACAACTTGCAATGTTCCTGATTTTCTTAAGGGACACTAAATGGTCTATATATTAAATTGTTCTTGACAGTTGATTGGTGTGTATATGTAATATTAATGTAATATGTGACATCATAAAAACAGTTCATTTAAATCAGGCTGTTTAGCAGCTCAGTTTTCATTTATGGACTATATGTACTGGGGAGTGAATATGTTTTGAAATATACTTCATCAAACTTTTAATTTAAAAAATGAAGAAAAGTTTGTTTTTCTGTGATACAGGCCCTTTAAGACCCTGTAAAAGCGTGCAAGGAAGAGGCCTCTAAGAAATAGACTCACCCTCAGCAGTTTCTATCAGTTGGTTTTGCTGGAGTCCAAGGCAAGTGGTGGTCATCCATAAATCATTAATGTGGCAGCAGTGAGGCTCTTTCACCATGCGGCACTGCTGCTGCCTCCAGGGACAGTGGGGGAGTCTGTGACTCAGGTCATCGGCCCATGGCACAAACCTCAATTCTTTTCTTCTGCCTGCATCACAGAATGCCATTAGGGCCAGGGCCGTCAGACACTGTGACCTGAGCACAGCTACCTCAAGCTAATGAGGTGCTAATTAGGAAAAAGAAGATAGAGGCCTTGGGCTTCTGCAAAAAAGAGAGCCACTGAGCCATTTCTGAAGGGTCAATTGTTGCTCAATAGCTCTCTTTGATAAGTTATCAAGCAGCATAAAGAATAGCCTTACATGATTAGGGAACATAACTGTTCATTAGGACAGACACCCCTGTCTTTATATTAACCCATCTAGTTATGCTGTGAAATATTTGCTGAAGATAAAGAAAAAGTTCAGGAAAAAAAATCAAACTTATATCTCCAATGAAGTGTTCAGCCAAGACTGCTGACTGTTTAAAATTTGTTTTGTTTTACCGAAGTTTTTTCTGCAACAGTAAAGATTCCAGTGCATTTACCCACTATTAAATTAAAATAACCCAGGTTAATTAATTAGAAATAACCGCAGGTTATATTAAACCCATACTATAAAACAAACTACAGAAACAACCAAGTTATTATGGAGAGGAATTCCAAATGCAAGAATTACTGTGGAAATACATGAACTGCAATGCACATCGCACTACTTCAGTGACATGCAATCTTCTTGTATTCTCTGACCCAAATCAAGCCAATATGTATTGTTCTACCTTAATTGCACAACACTGTAAAATGACAGTTTGATATTGACTACTGGCCGTACATTCGCATGCTAAAGGCAACGCTTATGAAGCTTTACAGTTGCTCAAGACAGCTAAGTGGATAGCTAAAGTAAATACAAGATCAAATTAAGGGTCAAATTAAAGGTCTGTTTCCTGGAGAGGGATTAAGCCTAATCCTGAACTACACAGTATTCTGAATGGAGAATTTCCACTCAATGGAGAAAAATCAAACAGTTTAATCTGTGTCTTGAGAAACCAACCCAAAATGTTTGGACAGTTTTCTTACTTATGAGTAGGTGAATGTACTGCGGGTGGAACTTTTTTTGGTGTGAAGGCAGCGTAAATCAAATACCCACTCCCATCTCTATAATTTATTCAGAGATTTCTTATCCCATGCGAGTCTGTTATAAATATTACAGACATCCTGTGGTAAAATTACACTACCCCACCTCCCCATGTAAAACAAATCCCATCTGAACAGGAACATAGACTTCCATTGCTTGTTAGAGTTATTAGCCTCGTAGCTCTAGTGCAAAAACTACAGAAGGAAACTTTGGACACCAAACATTTTTTGGCTGACCAACTACATTTGGGATAACGAGGAAGTGATATAAATTTGATCCACTCATTTAAGATTATTATGCAATGGAATGTGGAGTAACTGCATGCACAGGCTGAACGCTTTCCAGATCACAAATAACTAGCAACATCCAGCTGCAACTGGTGATCCACAATAGGACAAAAATCCCAGTTGTGCATAGTCTTAATTGAGTTTTAGCTAAAATGGAGGCCAAAGGCACAGTGAAGAAAATGGTACTCTAATTGGAAGAGCAGACTGGGTCTCTTCAGAATATGTGCCAATGTAGTTTTTTTTAAGGTAAAACTCCGTAACAATTGATTCCTTTCATTTTTCACTTTGCAGTTGCCTTTTTGTTCTCTATGTTTTAAACAATACTTGATGATGGGAACAGTGCAGGTGAAGTTTATTCCTGGTGAATAATGAGACCGGTGGAGGAAAATAGCTGGAATCTGAAGGGCATGGAACAGGGTGTTTTGTATATCAATGAGCAATGGTGCTTATCCTGCTTGCGCACTGGCCCAAAGGCCAGCTGCAAAGCCCTGTTTAAAAAAAAAAAGAGAGCACACAATCACCCTGTTTTGATAAAGACCATTGTCTGCAGATGTCCATTGTGTTTCTTTAATTATCAAGGGGTAGGAGATAAGAATATTTACACTGGCTCATACAAAAAAAAAAAAAAAAAACTGGACAGTGAGGTCTTTGAAAGTTAGTTCTCCTTATCTGTGTGCAGAACAGTGTCTTGGCTGTCCTGCTAATTGACAGGTGACTTCAAAGGTGAGGAATGTTCATATGAAGAGCTGTCAAAAACTTTAGAAAATCAATCTCACACTGAGAAAGCTCAAATACACACACTGTGCTGGTTTGAGATGCTCCAGTGCACTTAAAGGGTCAGTATCCTACATTTGTTTTGTGTTTTATTCATGACTTCTGTGCAGCTTTGTGTAGTTTTCTGTACCTAAAAATCATTCTGTACCTATTCAAATATTTTTTTGAATAGGTGAATAAATGTGCTGCTTTTGTGACATCAGAAAAACAATGAATTCAGATCAGACTATTTTTAGCAGTGCTGATTTTTTGACTATTACTTTTCCAAAAAAAAAAAACAAAAAAAAAAAAAAGTTTTTTGACACGTAGGCCCATTAACTTAACAGCACTTTCCTCATTTCCAGATGTAAATCGTGTGAAAAAGAAAGTGCACCCTCTTTCAATTCTATGGTTGTATGTATCAGGACAAAGTGGAGATGCTTGGCTGTAAATGCACAGCTCCACGTTTGTCAAAAACCAAACGTGGCATATCAGCAGAAATGCTTCATACCAGCTGTGAAGCATGGGGGTGAAGGGGTGATATTTGAGCTTGTTTTGCAGTCACAGGACCTAGGCACACTGCAGTCACTGAGTCAGCCAAGAACTCCTCTGTGTAGCAAAATATTCTAGAGCCAAGGCCGAATTGGCTGAAATTGGTTCATGCAACAGGACAATGATCTCAAGCACACCAGCAAATCTACAACAGAGTGGCTGAAAAAGAAAAGAATCAGAGTGCTGCAAAGGCCCAGTCAAAGTCCAGACCTCAACCCAACTGGAAATGCTGTGGCAGGTCCTTAATAGAGCTGTGCATTAACGAATGCCTGCAAACCTCAATGAACTGAAGCAAAGCTGTAAAGAAGAGCTGGGCCAAAAATCCTTCAACGACTGATAAAGTCATACAGAAAACTTAATACTTCAAGTTATTACTGCTAAAGGTAGTTCTTCAAGCTATTGAATCATTGGATGTACTGAATATTTCACACATGGATTCTCCATTTTGGCTTCATTTTTGTTAAATAAATAATGACACAGTGGAATTTGTGTGTTGTTTTACACCTGAGATTGGATTTAAGTAGCTTTAGGACCTGGTAACAACTAGATGATTTTTTAAATTATGTCCTGATACATAAAACCATAAATTGAAAGAGGGCGTACTTTCTTTTTCACAACTGTAAGTGAAGCTGGATAATTGCTCACAAACAGAAATGTTTTCACAGTTTGAGTGTCAATGTACTACATGTTCAGTGGCTAACCAAGCATCTCCACTAATTAACAGATTTTTTTAAAACAACTTAGGAGTGCTTCTGTATCTCACTTGAAGCACATTTATCTGTTTAATCTTGCAATGAAATTTTTTAAAATTGCATAAATGCTTATATTAACCTGCCAAGTTTGTCCTTCAGAAAGTGAGTTCTAAAATCAGTTCAAATTATTACAAAAGAAGCCATATGACCATCTCTGATGACAGTGAGACTGTTGAGTTGACCCAAGCTGGATATTTGATATTCACAGAGACTCCTCTGGCTTTGATGGAATATTGTTTAAATGCAAAGCAACCCTCTTATGGCTGATAGATAATCGAACTGCTCATCAAGGGCACAACACTAATGAAAACCAAGCCAACAACAACAACAACAACAAATATCAACCTCAGCCTTGGGTGGCACCCTTTTCAACGTCAGGGGATCGGCCTGTGTTCTGAGCTGCACGGAGCATAGAAATGAGGAAAGGCGCTGTCCAATCAATGACAAGATTTCATGGGAAGAGATGGTGAACAGCAGAAGAGGCAGGGGGTCTCATTGATCCCTCAGGAAACTCTGAAATTGTAAAGTGAATAGCGTGTTGATTAATTTGATGGGTGGGATAGGGAGTCTGCAGTGAGTGGCGGGGGTTAGCTGGGATGCTGAAATGAAGTTGTTCACTAAAGTGCTACTGGAGATGCACAAATCTACAAAATTTTCCTCTGATGTGGCAGTTGCGAGAGCAGGACAGGGCTGGAAATCTATGAAGGGCTGGTTGGAGTGATTGCTACAGCACTTCCTGATTGGTCTTTATTTCAGAGGGCACTGGAGGAACAAAGGGGATTGATAATTTCACATATATAGAATCCTTTGTTAAAAAATCCCACACATCTTTTCTCATGCAAAGATTAAAATAACATGAAGTTTAAATGGAAGGGTAAAATTGATTGTTTGCACTATAATTGAGTTTGCCACAATAAAAAGTTTTGCCAATATGTTGATGCAGTAGTAGTATAAGAACAAGCATTGTATGTCCATTATGTAGAAGTTTGGGCACCCCGGTTGTTGACTTTCTAATCGACTCTGCAAGTACATTTAACATTAGGAAAAAAAAAAACAAAATGTGACATTCCTTTAGTCAGTATGTAGTAAGACCTTCTTTGGCTGAAATCACCGCCTCAACATGTTTCTTTTAGCCAGCTAAAAGTCGCTTATATCCTGATTTAGGACTCCCTGTCCCCTTGTAGAGTGATTCTAGTTCAAAACTAATTATTGTTTGTCTTGCATGCACAAGATCAAAGATCAAATCAGAGCCTTTCAATTATATTCAAACAATATTGCCTTCTTGCAATATTCAACAATTCTTTTTTCTTCAACAATTCTTTGTTCACTGACAGTGTGACATTTGCTTCTAGAATTTGTTGATAATCCCAAAGCATAATAGGTTAACAGTTTATGTGTTTTTATTTAAAAGCATCTTCTTTTTTCTCCACATATGCTCTTGGTGACTGTAGCCAAAACGTTTCATTTTTGTTTCATCAGAGCACAGTACTTTCCAAAGTTTCTGTTAATTCTGTTATTTAGTGTTAAGTATCTACCAATACTAGCTATATCACCACAACTGGCTTCAGATATACAGACCTAAACATTAAACCAACGATCGCCAACTACACTATCCTTAAAAGCTCTACAGTTGTATAATCCAAGTCCACACTGTCAAGCCCCCTCATCATTCAGGATGATCTGGGACCCTGCAGTGTCCTGAGCCGACCGGGTGCCAGCACATAAGAGGAAGAACCCCATAAGGAGCCTTCAAAGACACCCTGGAGAAAGTCCTTCTATATCCACAGGATTCATCCCCTTCCCCCTAAGGCAGCTAGCAAAGGTCACGGAGGTCCAAGGCTTTACTTCCAGACTGCAGGACTGCACACTTCTGTAGAAGGGAACAGAAAGTCTTAAGACCAAAGAAAAGATAGAATGGGGTGAAAAGAGGGCACCCATTAAAACCTCCATTTGTGGCCACAACTATAAGCGAGTCCTTTCAGAAAAGGTTATGCTAGGTGTGGATAGTATCCATCCTGAGCTTTTATCTCAAAGGAACGTTTGAAATTGAATCTACTGGCACCAAATGGACCAAATCAAAAGCCAGGAGTCACTGCTTATGTCAGTCTGACTTTTTTGACTGTAGCTTGGATTTGTGAAACGTAAAGTTCTCAGAAATCCACAGGAACACATAAAAAAGGATACTGGAGCTGTCTCTCTCTCTCTGTCTCGCTCTCTCTCTCCCTCTGTATTGGTAGGTGGTGAGGAAAATTATACAGTGGCTACATTAAATACAGGAAATGCCAAATGAAATGAGGTTTGCATTTTGCTGCTACTTAATCACAGCTAAAAACAATTCAAACATTGCCTGTTAAACTAAATATGAATCTCCAATATGTTCCGGACATCAAATGACATTTTACAATCAATTCTCAAAAGGTGACTAAATTGAGACATGCATGTGAATAAATTGTAGAAAAGGTCAAATAATTGGTACCTAACTATCAAGTGTCACAGACACAGAGGAAACAATGTTAACATCATGCATCTGACAAACAAGAAGGACTCATAACAGGAGGGCAGTGGTAGCAGTTTAGCTGCTAAACAAGCTACACCCCTGTAATACATTCAAACGTGTCAGTTAACTATGCAAATGAGCAATACCACTGCCTGCTGTAATGAGCATTAGACTTGGATCTTACAGCAAAGAAAGAGGAATGGTGTGTCATTACTAGTCATGTCTAAATGTTTGACACTCCTGGTTACATAAACACACCCTTTACACAGAACTCACTTTTGCATTTTAATTTGCAATTACTGTTAATTTGCTGAATCTAACATATTAAGGAAAAACATAAACCACGACCTGTCCAAAAGTTAGGGCATGTGTTTATTAATTGGCAGAAATGCCATATTTTAATTTGTTCCACATAGAACAGCGGTTCTCAAACTGGAGGCCATGGTCATCTGGGGATTGTGGAAACAAGTTATCTCTACTAAAAATGGTAGATGTTAAACATTATTAAAATGTATTATATGTGCCAATCAATCACAGTCCACTGCCACTTAGTATCAGAAATGTGTTTTGTATGAGAAGGTCAACTGCCTAAAAAGTTGTTCTGGTGGGTGGAGTGTGAGGGGGCACAGTTGCACTTACAATCCACACGGGGCCTTAGAGTTAAAAAATTTGAGAACTGCACCTGTAAAGGATAATGTTAATTTTTTGCACTTAGATCAACAAAACATGTAATTGGACAGCCATGTGCAAACTTTGGCATATGTCTGTATTACTTTTTTTTAATTTTCTAAATGTAGACCAGGTGCGCCCAACTGGAGGTCCTGGAGGGCTGGTGTCCAGCACAGTTTGTTGATTTCCCTGCTCAAACAGACCTATTAATTGCCAAGGTTAGTCTGCAGCATGAGGTCACTTTTTTGACACAAAACACATTCAGAACCCTATCTGGGACCTTTATTTTTAGGGGCAGCGGTTTAAAATGTGTAAAAGGACATTCTGTAAAAGGTCGGTCTTGCTGAGCAGACACAAGGCTTTCAAATTAATTATTCAATCTCTTATATAATCTCTTATATAACTGGGTCTGGTGTATTGTTGTAAAACCTTATAATCACACTGCTTCCAAATTTTGTTAACTTTTAATTAATAGCTGCTTCATCTACATAAAAGAATGCAGGTGGTCACCAAATATTCTACCTTTGCGGGATAATTAATGTGTTGAGTCATAGTCCTGTAGTTGGGCTATGAGAGCAAAGCTAATAACTATAGATTCTGTTGTCTTGGTTTGGCATTCTTGGTGCTCTAAACTATATGACTGATATACACAGATCAGTTGTAACATGAAAACCACGTTCTTAATATTGTGTAGGTCCCCAGTGTGCTGCCAAAACAGCTTTGACCCATAAAGGCACGGACTTCACAAGACCTCAGAAGTTGTGCCATGTTATCTGACACCAAGACATTAGCAGTAGATTCTTTAAGACCTGTAAGTTACAAGATGGGGCCTCTATGGATCAGACGAGTTTGTCCAGCACATCCCACAGATGCTTAACTGAAATGAGATCGGAGGTTTTGGAGGCCAAATAAACACCATCAACTCTTTGTCATGTTCCTCAAACCATCCCTGAACAGTTGTTTCAGTGTAGGAGGGGGCATCAGCCTGCTGAAAAAGGCCACTGCCATTAGGGTGTATTGTTGCCATGAAGAGGTGTACCTGGATTGGAACAATGTTTCAGTTGTTGGTTCCGGGACCTAAGGTTTCCCACCAGAACATTGCCCAGAGCATCACATTGCCTCCGGGGGCTTGACTTCTTCCCATAGTGCATCCTGGTGCCATCTCTTCCCCAGGTAACTAATGTACATGCCCCCGGCCATCCATGTGATGTAAAAGAAAAGTGGTCCAGCTCTTGTGTTCATGTGTCCATTATAAGTGTTTTCGGGGTCAGCATGGGCACTTTGTGTTTTGACATCTTTCTAGAATAGCCAGCAACAGTTTTTTCAGCAATTTGTGCCACAGTAGTTCTTCTGTGGGATCAGACCAGATGGGCTAGCCTGCACTCCCCACATGCTCATCAATAAGCCAGCGCCCATGATCACACTGGAACCACTTTAGTTAGGTTCCCCCAAGACCTGTTTTAGAGATGCTCTGACCCAGTCATCTAGCCATCACAATTTACCCTTTTCAAAAGTCCCTCAGGTTCTTATGCTTGCCTATTTTTCCTGCTTCCAGCACATGAACTTCAAGAACTGACTGTCCATTTACTGCCTAATATATCCCACCCCTTGACAGGTGCCACTGTAACGAGATAATCAATGTTGTTCAGCTCACCTGTCAGTGGTTTTTATGTTGTGGCTGATATATGTATATCTGAACCCTTAACCAACAGCCTTGTAGGCGAAACAACTGGTTGGCAATCAATAGAGCTCTCACGCAGCAGTGTGAGAGGTCATAGGTTTCATTTGGATTGTGTCATGTGACCATGGAGGCAGGGATACCAATTCTCTCCGGTTAGCCCATCAACGACTCCACTTAGTGTTGGCTCCACGCTGGACAGAATAATCAATGGACCTGAGGGTGTCTGGACAGAACTGACCATTGACTAGTGGACTCAAAGCTCTGCCTCGAGCTGATATGTGTGAGATTTGGCATTTTGTTTGTTCTAGGAAAAATGAGGACATTAAATGGTTGTGATGGCTCCATGTTGGTCTGTTTTCTCCAAAGAGCACAAGAGGCCACAAAATAGTAGTTAGTGCACTGTGTGCGTGTGAGAATGTAAAAATGACATGATAAAAGCAACAGCATGCGCAAAATTTGCCAAAATGTTTTGTTATTACTTTATTAATTATTATTATTATCGTTATTATTATTATTATTATCGTCATCATTATTCAAGTTTAGATGTAACAGACATCTTTGCCATCTTTGTTGAATCTTTTTGCATGTAAAAACCTACAACACAAAAAAAAAGTTAAGGTGGCAGTTTGAAGAAAAACCAAAATAAAGAAATTCTAAACTGTCATCTATGCACTTTAAATGCAGCAAGTGTAAAAACAATAATGTTCTAAAAATAATAGTTAAAACATTTACATAGTTTTGCCTTCTGCCTCAACCAGGGCTAAACTGGCTTCCAGGCATGAACAAATACTCCTTTGTGTTTCAATGTTGGTAGAGCCTTACACAAGGCCTTCAGGAAAAAAAAAGGCACAATCTTGATCAATTATTACAATGCAGTACCTGTTCATAGTCATAGCATGCTAATAAAACAATTCATCTTTCTTCCTTGGCAATAAACAGAATAACTGAAGTGCAAGCATTAACATAATTACAAATAAAATCGAGAGGTTTGCCAAAAAAAAAAAAACTTACTTTATGTAATACCCAACTGTATAAATGCTCCAATAAAAAGCGACAGTTCATTTTAATATTTTTCCAAGAGGCTTTGCAGTTAAGCAGCATCGTAAGGCTATAAGTGAGGATCTGTGAAATGCAGAGACGTCCTTGAGACATCCGGAGCATCTTTCTCTCTCTCTCTCTCTCTCATACACACCTCCCCAGTTCATATAAATAATGTCAGTGTGTAGCCAGGCAAAACCCAGCTAGCTGAGCCCATGGCCAAGAGAAAGGAACGGTGGGAGGGAGAAATGTACAGTGAAACAAAACAGAGGGTTCGCACATCTTGAAGCTGCTAGCAAACAAAAACATGAGCTGCTGTGAACATGTTCCTCTAGACTTCGAGGTTCCTTCTCTGAAAGGAAGCAAACAAAACGCTAAACAGAAGAGTGAAAATGCACGAACGTCTGATAATGTAAGGTGTTGATCTTGTAATGTCATCATGTTTTGGTTTTGGAGATGTTTTGGGGTGAAGATGTTTGATCAGCAATAGACTACTATTTCTTCTGTGTAACTAAAGAACAAAGAGTCGTAAAGGAAGTGTGAACCAAAGTGTAGCTTGGTACAGCATTTCAACATTGTCCTTCTCTAAGAAAAGCTTCTTCAAAAGGCACCTAAACACCTGCACTTACTAAGTATCGACAACAGTTCTCTAGGTTGCAACATAATGCAGACTAGTTTTCAGGTCTGTTTCCTATGTGAAACCACATAATAATCCCATACTCTGTACTCTCCTAAAATATCTGGAATTCAATAGAATTCACTGTGGTTGAAATACCTGGATGGGTGGAGGGGGCTATGGAGGTTTATTCAAAACTCTGTCATACCTATATTAACACATAAAGCCTTATCAGCTTCCCTTGAATTTGTTCAATATCTGGAGACCAAAAAAACCCAAAAAAAAACAAACAAAAAAACAGAGAGACTGAAGTCCAAGACAACATGCCATTCAACTATAAAGCACAAGGACATGGAAAAGGTGGCAAAACAAAGCCATGAAGAACATGGATAGGAATGGATAGTGCCTTTGGTGGCCAAAGAATGTTCCACCTTAAAAAGAAAAGGGGGGAAACAAAACAAAAAACATGGATCATCATATCTCTCTTGTTTATGTGGAAAAAATAATTAGCAGGTGTTTGCTTCATTACCTTGTTTGCTACATTCGCAAATGTAAACTTTTTCAGAGCCATGCTCAAGGCCCTTATTCAGATGCAAGTTCAATGTTGCATATTAACATATCAGGTAGAAAATACTTTGTACATTATATCAGGCACTGATAATATGATTATTCCTATTAACAACTTAGAAAAAAAATATCTTTTTTCCCGTTCCATCCCAATTTTCTAGAGTGATCATTTACTTTGCATCCCAGCAACTAAGGCAGCAGCTAACATGTCTTGATGGAATTATGTGACAATAGTAACCTGACCCTACGCACTGGAAAAATACATTAATGAAAAGCGACATTAAACTATGAGATATTTAGTATAATGTTAACTGGAGACAGAAAGGCCTAAACGAATGCATCTTGCCTATTTCAGCCATATACACTCCCTGAGGAAGTTTGTTTTGAGGACAAAAATCACTTGCTGTTGCCATAGTGACAGAGGACTGGCACGTTTACGCACTTTTTGCCATGCACGCACGAGTCCCACATCCTCAATTTGTTCAAAACCAGGTAAGAGAACTTTCCAGAAGGCCGGAAACAGCCTAAACATAAACAGAAATTCAGTCTGAGTACATGGACCCAGCTCACTGAACTGCTTTGTCAAAATTACAAGTCTGGGTTAAAGTACGATTAAAAAAAAAAAATCCATCTAAACTGATAAACTACTTGTACCATTTTCCTCAAAAGCAGTTCTTTAAAATAGTGAAAACAGTCAAGAGTCTGTTGTGTCTGAACTCTGGCAGAAATGCTATGCAGACTGAAGCTTCCTATGTTGGTTGCAGAGGCATCAGGCATCATGCCTTCTTGGCAAGGTTTGAGCAAAAAAAACCCAACAAAAAAACAAGACAAATATTCTATGGATTCATTCGTACATTGTTTTTTCTTTTGCTTGGATGACTGAGTTCCTTACATACTGCTCGAGTTGTGCTAAGAGGTCTGCTGAGCCACAGGCTTCATTCATCTGTGGCCTTTCCGCTGGCGTCTGGAGCTGGCCGGTGGAGGCCTCGCTGGATGTGGGTGGTGAAGTCATACTTATCAGCACAAGCGTGCAAACAGATGCTGCACTGGAAAGGGCCGCCATCACCGTGGCAACTCATGTGCAAGGCGTACATGACCTCGTCCAGGAAAACGATGCCGCAGTGGGCGCACTTGCTGGACAGGTCGTCCTGGGTGCTTTGATCCACTCTCTCTGGTTTGGAGGGCTGTGGTGGGGCAGTGTCCTCCTCTTTGGCCTCTAATGGCCTGTCCCGCTCACTCTCCCTGTCTGCTAATGGCGAAGCCTGTTTCTCCAGCTGGGCCTTTTCCTTGGCCATATTTGCACCATTGGGCACGGGACTAGGTTTGGAATGCTTCATGGCCAGGTCGAGAGGGGTGTCGCTATCAGGTCCAGAAGAAGTTGGGGGCGGTGGGGGGAAGTGAGGGGGCAAGCCGAAGGCAGGGTAAGGCACAAAGCTTTGGCACGGGTTGGGCAGGCTGGCCATGTGGCCGAGGTAATGGCCTGGGTTGCCTGGCACAGACATCTTGTACTTAGTCCAGAAGCGCAGCCATTCAGCCTCGCTCTGGAGATCGCTGTGTATGAAAGGCAGGCTGAAGATGGGGTACTGATACTTCTCGATGGGGCTTCCAGGAGGCGAATAGCTGGCCTGCTTTGACGGACGCATGTACTTCTCGATGGGGCTGCCCCTTTCGGAGCCACCTTTGCTGTCTAGACCACCCTGCGAGCCCCCACTCAGTCCATTGCCCTCAGCTCCGCTGTCCATGGGGCTCTTGTTCATGGGCAGTGGTGGCATGCGCTTGTGAATCTCCAGCGTCTGGCTGAGCAGAAAGGCGTGGGTGGAGCGGGGACTGGGGTGGCCCTTTGGCCCTGATGCGCCATAGCCCTCATATTTAGTCAGAAGGGCCTGGGCAGAGTCGGCACGAGGCAGTGACCCATCCGCCCCTGGCTCATCCGGCCTGCGCTCCAGTGGGCTGCCATTCAGGCGCTCCTCGCTGTTCACACGCTGCTGTTTGGAGCCCACCGGTTCAGAAGGAAGGCTGTCCGGATTGAGGCGCTTCCGTGTACGTCTGCGGATAATCTGTTCACCATTGTTCTGCTTGATTATGTTCAGCGGCCTGGGAGTCTGTGAGAAGGACAAGGAGAGATGGGGAGAGATGAAGAAGCGTGGAGAAAAGTGAAGAGAAAGAGGAAAAAGAGTGTTATTAAACCTGGAACCACTTATTTATGTAATAATTATCAATAACAGTGGGGAAATCGATGGGTAAAACATATCTTTTCTTCCTAAAGGAGTAGGGCAGTGGTTCTAAACCTACAGCTGACCTGCCCTGCACATTTCAAACACACCTGATTCAAAAATAGCAAAAATCCTTCTTGAACTTAGTGTGTTGGAGCAGAAAAATACCAAAATGTGCAGGACATGGGGGCTCCAGAACCATGACTGAAAACAAATAAGATGATGGAATAAAGCTTGACTCTGCAGTGCTCATGATTTCACTGGCAGTACTGAAGCTGGACTTGGTGTATGGGCATGTTTAAGCAGACATCCAACTGCCCATTACCAGCTGAGAGGGGTCATTGCCCTACTCAGCAGTAAAGATCTCCCACTCCAAAGCTTCATAGAAAAACATTACTCAAATGTCAAGGTAAGCATGTATTCTCAAAATGACCCTAAAATCGACTGTAATTCACTCCATGGTCATAACACTCCCTTCGCTCAGACAGAGTTCAGAAAATGTAAGATTTTCTTAGCCTGTAAATTCCCTATCCCACTTCCATCGCGAGATTTAGGGCTTTTCAGCATCTTTGTTTCCATAAAGCAGAGGTTTTCAACTAAACTGGAAACTATAAAGCATTGGGGTATGATTCAGAGATGCTCAAGTGACACTAAAGAACTTAAAGAGTCCCTTGTGTGAAGAGCACTAAAGTTTGACTTGCATATATCAGTGCTACAAATGGTCTCTATTCTAATGAGATTTCATAGCAATGATTCATCACTTCTGGGACTCACTCCACTAATTAGGCTGGTTAGCGTAATAATTGGTCATCAAAAGGCCATTAATTATTACTGCTTTGTTTCTGTTAGTTCTGCTGAGCTACGCGGGGCTTATACAGATATCTGTAAGACATATTTTCTATATGTAAACAAATGTTCATTCTTGGAATGAGCAGCCTTGATGTCACTCATTGGTGCGTGAATGGACAGCTTGAAAAAGCACAAACTTAACCATATGAGGTTTCACGTGCTTAACCATATGAAACCTAACATCTGGTCAGCAATACATTCAGAGACTTTGGTGATGCTCCTTTTATTAACTCAAATGGCAACTGAAATATATTTCTATTCATATACATGCCTTAAAAAGGACGCATTATGAAACAAACAAAAATGAATTTTCATACCTTTCAGATTATGCTGTTTCCATCAAAATAAATGCAACAGCCCACATTGTTAAAGGAGAAGGGATAAAAGTAGCAGCTTTTTGTGTAGGCATTAAAGGCTTATTTACATTTTACCATGATGTAAAATGTAAATAATGTAATAATGCAAAAGTTCTATACCAACTAAAGGTTATTTCCTAGAACTGTATATTCAATCCAAGAACCATTTAGGAACCTTTACTTTAAAGAGTGCAGACTAAGCAGTAATCAGTCATTTAGGGTTAGGGTTTTTGTAATTGAATGGTTATCATTAATCCCTGGTTTGTGAAGGTTTGATACAATGGAATCCCCCTTTCATCTCTTTATCTGCTACAGTGGAAACTACTGTGGTCGGCAAGATGTGAAAAATACATATTTCTCTCAGGGGCGGACCTTCAAGTGAAAGGAAAGGAACGACCTGTGCTTTCATTCATCACCATGGCCACAATATCATGACTTGTCTGCAATCCGTTCTTCTGCACTCATATCCCTTTAGTTGACTCCGGCATGTGGGCAGCCAACCTCAGTCAGGTGACGTGGCTCATCTTTCGCTCCGTTCTGCCCCCAGACACACTCCTACGTTCTCTCTCTTCAGAAATCTCCCACAATCCACTGGGAGCCACAGCTAATTGGGAGGGCTGAGGCAGGAGAAGAAGGTGAAGCCATTTCTTTTTTTTTTCCCCCTCACACTTTCATTCTTTCTCCAGGGCTGCAAAGAGCAAATTTGCCACTAGAAGTAACGAGAATGCAAATAAAAGTGCTGTGATTTCCTCCTGCCTGGGTCGCTGGATGGCTGTGAGGAGTGAAAGGCGGCAGGGGACATTAAATTCGCATGGCAGCTGGTTGCCTTTATTGCACCGTGATCCGTCGACATGCTCCTGGGGCAAGCGCAGGCAATAGGAAGGCAAAAGAAAGAGAGGGGAAAAAGGAAAGGGGGAGAGGCCCAGTGAGTGAAGATAATAGAGAGGTGGAGCATATCATTCTCCCAGCCCCCAGTGGTGTCTTCCCCAAACCAAGACTACAGGACATGAGTTTTATGCCGAAACACAATTCCACAGTTTTCTTCCCCACTGGCTCTGCACTGTATGTTCAAATGGAGAAGGGAGAAAGAGTACGTTTCTGAGCAATGTTCTGTTGCTGGAGTAAAAACATAAATCAGTCACACAAGTTTCATGCTGCTGCTTAGGCTGACTTAATGCCGTGCACTGGATGGTGTGAAAATGAAAGTTCTGGCTCTTCCAGAGCTGTCAGGCTGCCCGTCCAAAGAGAACAGTCGCATAAAAAGTCAGACAAAAAGAAAGAGTGCCCTCTACTGCCGGACCAACTTCTGGGCCTCAGCGCACACCTACACACACACTCACAGCCCTCTCTCTGCTTCCCTGTGTCTTTTACCCTCATATCTTCACTGCTTCTACTTTTTTCCAGGCTAAACTGAGTTTGGGTTGGGGGGGGGGGGGGGGGGGGGGGGGGGGGGGGGGGGGGGGGGGGGGGGGGGGGGGGGGGGGGGGGGGGGGG
>JBBPCZ010000148.1:12704921-12721137 GCA_037974445.1 Brycinus macrolepidotus | reverse complement strand
GTGAAAGTGAAGTGAAGGTCCCCCCCCCCCCCCCCCCCCCCAATACAATTCCCAATGGCAAAATGTTTATAGCATTCTGAAGAACTACAGATGCTGATTTATCATAAATGATAGCATGTGAAGGAGACTACTTTTCTCTTTTAACTTCATTTCAGTGTTGCTCATAAAAACCAAACTTAAAGTCATTTGGGTAAAATTACTTTTTTTTTTTTTTTTTTTTTTACATATTCAGGCATAGATAAGATCTACATTTTCTTCCTAAAAGGCTACATCTATACCTTTGATTTAGGAGTTGTCTAATATTTTTCCTTCAAATAACAGAACACTTTTCCTTATTGCCCATATTAAAAAAGTATACATTAATTCACAAAATAAAACAATTATTAGGCTGTAGTATCCTCCAACTAACTTTTACAACATAACTGACTTTAGGATCACATTAAAAAAAACAAAAAAACAAACAAACTACACTGTCAAGACAAAGAATAAGAGCTATTTGTACCTGCACTTATAAAAAAAAAACAACAAAAAAAACTAACAGAAAAAAAAACAATAATTCCAGAGAATCCAGTACAATGCAAAATCTGTGATCCACATCATACTTCTCTTTAATGTTCAAGTCCATACTGTTACCCTGTAAAACTTATGTTTTCTGGAGCATCTTTTACCGAACACATATCCACATTCACACATGTGAGCATCTACTTTTCCATGCACACAATCTATTTTTTCTTCCAGTTTCTTATATTCTCATTCTCAAAAGTATTCAGAACTGAGAGATTCTTTGACTGCTTTCTGTGTGCCTCGAGGCGATGGACCACAGCACTCGACTCTGCTGACAACAAATAAAACCAAGCCCACCTTCAGCCTACCGCTTCTCTTTCCTCTGCAACCTTGAGTACCTCGCTGTGCTCGTCGCGTCACAATTCCTTTCAGTGCTCTTCCTGCACATGCTTGTTGTCTACATCTCAGAACCAGCATCATTCCCCTGCCTCCCCGCCGTTTAAAGCTGCAGCACAGTTCAGAAGGCTTGAGGAGCCTTTTACAGGGCTAAACATGAAGCAGGGTGTGTGAGGTCCCTTCTTTGAATGTGCAGATCATTAGCAAGCAAAAAAAAAAAAAGTAATTAATTAAATAAGCTGTACTCCAGAGTACACTGTGGCTTCTTCCCACCTCACTTTCTTTCACATTTTTGAGGTTCACAGAGTTCAGGAGCTGAGTGGAACTTTTCAGGCAATATTCAGCTCCTCAGGTCTGTGTCCCACATAATAAAAGGGCAATGTCAATGAGTCTTGTGTGAAAAATGAGACAGAGGCTTTTCACTGAGCTTTATATTGGGCTGTGACACAGCACAGCACAGTGCGCATGTTGAGTCCTATTATTAGAAGATAAAATCTGAAAGACATTTATTGTTGCAATGTGCTCTAGCATGAGGAGCCCAGACCTCCATTTAGAGCCCACTACAGTGAGGGTTTATGAGGTGCTATTATGAAATGATTTCTGTACGGCATATAAAAGTTTTTATGCAAAAGTATAAAAATACTACTGGAAACTCACTGCCAGGTCCGAGTGAAGGACAGAGGCTCCTAGTCTATACTAGTGTGACACAAATGAAACATTCAGACTGATTAATTATGTGTCTCAAAAACCCTATGATGGGACCTGCTGTCCAATAAAGCTGCCTCCTTGGCTCTAAAATTAAACATGACTCAGCAATCAGCAGTTAAAAGAGACCAATGCTGAAAAAAAAGAACAAACAAGCCAATGCTGAGACCAATCAGAGACATTCCAGGGAACCTCCTGCATTAGTAATTCTGTGTCCATCTCATTTATTAAGTACTGATGGAGTGTGAGGTGTACATAGCCTGATTGCCCTGTACAAATGCTAGCCAGCAGAAAAACAAAGGAGAGGACAGAGAGCTACACAGACAAGACTGCATACCCCAAGCACAACAGGTCAATTATCAAAAATGTTTTGTTGCTAGAAATGAACATTCTATTGTATATGATATTGAAGGGTCAGTATCATACATATTTACTTGTATTTTACCTTTTCACCCCTGAAATTCACTTATGAGGTTTGTGTGGGTTTATACACCAAAAACAGTGCATTGACTTTTTACATGATGATCTTCCAATCCCTATTTATCTATTTATGTTTCATACAAAAAAAAAAGTGTGGGCTAATGTGCTCCTTGTAATTTCAGTGTGAATTGAAGGGCCTAAACTTCTGGAGGCTGAATATGCAAACATACACAAACACACTGGTTTTCATGACAGTAGAAAAACAATGATTTTAAAATGAAATTCTGAATTCCATATCACCTTTGCTGGAAGAAATCTCCCTAATTTGAAACATCAGCATTGTGGAAAATTTTATGACGAATGCACTGAAGTTTCCATTTGAGATACTAGGTTTTGATGTGACAGTGGAATGGGGAGTGAATGGTACATTTTGAAACTTTGTCAATGTTTACAATGTCTACACTAAGCTCTTAAAATAGTGAAAAAAAAAAACTTGCCAGTGATGTAAGCATTTTATTACTTATATTAGGTGATTAGGCCAGTATTTGGGGTTAGAGATCATTAAAGTTTAGGTTGCATAGTTCAGGATGTAATAAAATATGTTTTTCCATGAATCTTTTACTTTAAGTCCATGCTGATGTCTCCTGCAGAAACTTCAGCTTTTTTTAACATAAACCGGCAAAAATACATTTTTCAAGGTAGTCAGAACAGTAAAAAAAACAAACAAACAAACAAAAAAAACAAACATAAGGCATCCAATTTCTCCATTGCATGTGGCAAGGAAAACCGTGAATACGGTGTTTCCTAAAGCTGGCCATGAAACCACTATTGAGCGTAAGTGGCGCAGACAGTCAGTCAGATTTGAGTGTCTGTGGTGGGCCGCTTCAGCGGGCTTCGAGCCCACTCAAACCACCAGGTGGCACGGCCTCTGAAAGAGCGCCTTGTAGCCTGGGTTGTGCCGGGCTGCCTCAACCTGCCTGACCACACTGACTCAGGCAGACCCCTATATCAGGGCCCCTGCCACCCAGGCTCTGGGGCCGATAGCCCAGGGCAAACACAGAGCAAGAGAGCCTCCCAGATCAAATGCTTCTCATATTAAGGGGGGAAAAAAACTGGCCCAGCCCAGATCCGGCTGAGTTCCAAAGCTTAAACGTATGAATGCATAACCAGAGTAAATTCTAGCAATGGACTCTGGGCAAACACACAGTGCTTACCCTGTTTCGGCCTGTGCAATTCCTCACATGTTGACAAATTTGTTTACCCGCTGTGTTTATCCAGATGCTGTTTCAAAGGATGCACAAGTACGCTTAAAGATTCCAGGCACACACACACGCACACATTTACAAACTCCAATTTGCTCGTTCAGAACAAAATGAAGTTGGAGAGGAGAAAACTGTAAAGCTATAAACTCAATCCAATTGTAAAGTCCTTTCATGATTGAGCCCAGAGACAAGTTGTGTCTATACGTAGGAGGAATTTGTCTTTCTATGATCATGTGGGTTCCACAGATTCTCATATAAACTAATAAAAGAAATAAGATGTTGACTGCCCTGTGCATCAGCAAATATGTGTCTATTCAGTACAGGCCCAAAATGAGGTTTAATCTATCTTTTAGTGCGTCGACATCATAACTTTAGCATGATAAGGAATGTCATCATTTTTCCCAGTGAGCTAGAAAGATCTCCTTGAGTGGAACACTTTCAGTTAGAGGGGGAGAGTGGGCAAGATTGTCGCAAGAGAAGTGTGCAGGAGGTTAAGAGCATTCGAAGGCTTTTAGACTGGTAAGGGCTATCGTGCCTGGCCTAAGGAGCAAGGGTTGAGGTGCATGGAAAGTTAAGCTTCTGCCTGGGTGCAGGATTACTTCCAGAGGACCATTAGCCACCTTACAGGCCAAAAGGCCAGTGACTCCTCAGAGCAGCCGTCAGCTCCTAGCTGAAGAGCACAGAAATGCAGTCGTCAGTTAGGAGAGGCTGCACTACCACCTCTGTGTTTGCTTTAACTTTCTTTTTTTTCCTGTAATCGTAGGTGGGCTGGTGAGACGTCTACACTCCCTCTCCACCCCCTTCCTTCACTGGGCTGTTTTTCTAAGACCCCCCCCACCCCGCTTACCGAGTGGAGCTTCTGATAGAGGCCACACGCATTGCACACGTAGCCCCCGTTGGCGTTCTTCCTCCACAGAGAGGTCTTGGTGGTCAGACAGTTGGCGCAGAAGACCCCTGATCCCCGCCGTCTCTGAAATCATAAAAAGGGAGAGAGAGAGAGCAATAGAATTAGAGTCTGAGTGAGGCTGCAGGCTGCTAAAAATGTTTAAGGAAGGATAAGGAACAGAAAAAAGTCAAAGAGGGAAAATCAGCGTGATGGATAAACTGGGAGACAGAATAAGAGGGAGAGAAAGAGAGAGAGAGAGAGAGAGAGAGAGAAAAAAAGAGAGAGAGTGAGAGTGAGAGATCATGAGGGTTTTAGTAGCTAAGCATTCTAGCCTGATGGGGAGAGACATGCTCTGTCCAATCTGAAGGTCAAGCTATAGTGTGATTAGCAGAACCCAACTGATTTTCACTCTAATTAACCTTCTGCTGATTTATGGGAATTGTAAGATACCACTGAGTTTGAGGCGACAACATGACTTCCTCCCAGCCGCCTCAGCCAGGGTCAGCCGCACTGCACTGACATGCCTCAGGCGCCTCAGGAACCAAAACGCTCTTATCCCCTCAGCGGGAGGCCGCCTTCAAAAACCTATTTACCACTTACCAGCCCAAAGTCTCCACAGAGAGTGACAAATCTAAAATCTCTTCTACCGAAAAACTAAAACTTCAGATATATCACAACCTTACTATATACGGCTACGTTCAATATACTCTGCCTCTCCACAAAGCCCGACACAAGAAATCCACTGACCCATAAAAAAAGATGGGTACATGAATCTTGTGCAGAGTTCTAGTTTTATCAGTGACAGAAACTACAAGTGAATCCCATGAGTCGAGGCCGAAATCAGCCAGGGCAGCATGCGAGAATTATCCAGATTATGGCCCCTGTAAAACTCATTTGGCCTTATAGAATGTGTGCGATTTATTTAACTTCAGACGGCTTGTGTAGGGAGTATGTTCCCCCTGCCAGAAAAATACAATGCTCCTAATTGTGCTCTGATACATTTCGAATGGAAAGCTTTCTGCAGACATAATTTTGGCGCGGAGGCCAGAGAGCTTTCTTGGCAGGGAAAGGGCACTTGATTCATCGGGTGTTTCACAATGTATCAGTAAAAAGTCCTGGGGAGCAGCCAGTTCCCTATAGGGTAATTTTTCCATCCAGATGCGAGCGCTATCGGAGGGCTCCGGCATCAGCTAAACTAATTATGATCTTGCATTCGCTGATGCCTGCTCACTCTAACACTCGACATCCACCATTAATCACACATACACGCAAAGTGAAAAGAAATGAAAGGGAATGAGGGATGGTAGCCCGCATGGCCATAAAGCCTCCAAATGACGGCAATAATTTAATGGGATGGAGAAATGTTTTCAGTGGAGCTATCAGCAAGTGCAAAGCCGCCACGACAGTCGCCCTTTTCCAGCGAGGCGCTGCAGTGCCGCTTGGATCGGTCGGTCATGCTTTAGGCCAGAGGCTATTCTAAACCCCTCGCCTGCTCCACAGGGGCTCATCTGCGGAGTCCAAACACAGACTCACACATTCTCCTTCTCCGCATTATCAGCTTGTCACTGGCTGCTCAAAAACAAGCTAGACAATATGTGCAATGTTTGTTTCTTCCAAAATAAAAAAAAATAATAATTTTTTTTTGTTTGGTTTTTGGATGACTGACAATAATATGCTAAACCAGAATCTCAGAATCTAAATAGGTATTTAGATGTAACAAATTCAGAAAATATTAAATATCTCACTGCTGTTGAAACAAAGGCTCTTATCTCCAAAACGGTAACTTTACAGGAGAAGGAAAAACATTCTTAACTCGAAATAGAAGACAATTTAAAAACTAGCTTTTAAATAATTTTGGACATTTCAATTGATCCGTTCATCATGAAATTACATAAAGAAGGGAAATAAATCATATATATGTATATATATGCTTAAATGCACAATTGCACCTGAGTGTGTGCACAAGTGTCGAGTGTCCAAATGCTCACTCTCAAATCCACAATACTCCACTAGCAAATTAGATTAAAATCAAATTATGGCTAATTTACGTCCAATCCAATGCTTTTTTACAACCCTAAAGCGAGAATGTATATATTTTCCCATCTCAGTGGGGTTTTTAGAGGGCCGCATGCTAGGTCTGACAGGCGTGCCATGATTGATTGATTTATTCTTTCCTATCCTGTTCTAGCATTACAAGGCAAACAGTGTGTCCGTCATCAGCTCAGCGGAGTTTTCTCTCCGGCCCTCTGGCCTGCCGAGCCAAATCACTCACACGTGTTTCCTTGTGCCCTGCCTCTACTACATTAGCACAGCTACTGAGAGCAGGGCTGATCTATCCGGCTCTATGTGACTCGGTGCTCTCGCTGTTCATTTGTAAAGGAGCTGTAAACCAGGTACTGTTTAGCTGCTGCAGAAAACCAGGCCCAAAAGTGCAAAGATAAACAAAATCAAACAAAATTCACCTCTCCAAAAGCAAATCCATAGTCAGCACCCAGTAGTCTCTGATCGCTAATGGCTGCATTATAATCAACATGCGTTCTCTCCCAAATGTTTTACTTTACTCTTGATATGGACCAGGAACAAGTACATGTGTAAACCTTTGATAGCTGTGTGTGTGCATTTAGTCAAAAGAACAAGCTCAGAAAAGAAACAGTGGTCCAGCTTGCATATCCCTGGTAAAATTACATGTTTTTTTTTCCTAAGTGTGAATAAGTACACATCCACTACAGCAGTGGTCTTCAAACCGGTCCTCAGGGTTCCCCAGATGGTCCACATTTTTGCTCCATCTGTATGCATTGTGAGTTAGGATGTGGAATGTCTGGTGGACCCTAAAGACTGGTTTGAAGACAACTGCTCCACAAAGAAAACACTCCTACACATTTTAATGCTCAATTATTGTTTTATTTTTGTTAAAAATAACATATTGGGGAAAAATGAAACATAAATGTGGCTTGCATAAATGTTAGGGCACGGCTATGTTATGTTTTTTGTTTTTTCCATTAATAAATAGAAGTCAAGGACTAAAATGAAAGGAAATTCCATATTTAAGTGTGTCTCCTATATCAAGGAGTGGATTTATCTTTTTTTTTTACCCTTAATGACTTAATGATCAACAATGAGTTAACATTTTTACAGATATGCCAAAACAACAGAATGTTATGACATTATCTTCCACATGAGTTCATGCCAATTGAATTAAATTAAATAATATTTGAAATTAATGAAAATCAATTGAAATGAATTGTTTAACTCCAACCAATAGTACCAGACACTACAAAGTAAAGCTTGCTTCTTTACTTGTTTAATTTGAATGTAGCTATTTGATATATTTAGCGCACTGACTGCTGAATAGTCTTAATAGTCAGAAAGTTCTGGCAGAAACCTGAAAAGCAAATAAATGCATCGACAAGGGTTATGGCTATTTTCTAAATATAAGTACATGCTTAGACTTTTCATAATGTATTTCTGGCTGCGGGGTAGCAGACTACATCTGTTACTACTGAGTAAGTACCGTGTACAACTACACATCAAGTAGGTGCTCACAGGTGTTAGTGAAATGTATGCACATAGCAATAGTTTCCTAAAACAGACCTGATTAATATGCCTTTTCAGAACTCAGAGTTGTTCAAGTTATGCACGTGTGAGAAATAGGAACCTCAGGCAGTTAGAGGGCAGTAAGAACTGCAAACATGATGGGAGGTGTGTGTGTGTGTGTGTGTGTGTGTGTGTACGTGTGTACAGGGGAAGAGGGTGTTTGGAGGGGGTTTCGATCCAGCAAGTTCAAGTGTCAATTACACAGGAAAGCACAGAAATAGCCTCCCTCCTGTCCAATGGCTCATAATCCCAGACTTCCTTTTCAATTATCAACTAGTCTGCTCTGCCATCTGTAAAAACGAACGTGCGCTCGGCCTTGCCAGGTTTTACTCGCCGTTCTCCTGGCTAGCCACAGCTGCTCTCTGAAGGAAAAAGAGGGGAGGAAGAAGGAGAGAAAGCCCTGATTGTCTTTGTTTTCCCTAAGTGCTCGGCCATTTTTCTCGCCTGCCACGTTGGCCGCTCGGCGGGGTGATGTATTGTTTTTTCGCGCGCGGAGAGAGGGGGCCGCTGAAGGCCTGGGCCCTGTTCCTTTCCTGACCTGCTTCACTTCATCACTGCATCTGCTCCTCACACCACTGTTGCTGCTGCATGGGATCCGTCATGGGCTTCCCCCGGTGCCATGCATTATCCTGCACGTTTCACCCTGTGCCTCCCACACACCGGTCCATGCTTCCTTAACCACTTGAGATGTAAAAATGCATTGATGACGCATTATGCATTGATCCAAATGTGGTGATTCAGCTGCACTGATCCGGAATTGATTATAATCATTGAAATTTTCAAACATGAAAAACTTATAATAAACGTTTTGGTGTACTGTTGTTTTCTGTTCTATATTGTCCCAAAAGTGAATAAACACGGAATATAATGCAAATAGTAACCCTTAATGGTACCCAATTAATCAAACTGAATGGTGGTGAAATCTAAAGTTTCATTCCTGAATCGTAATCAAGTTGAAACACTGTGAGGTTAGAAATGTACAGCCATACCAAAAGCGCGGCTTACCGAGACCATTAGAAACCTTGAGCTGTTCTGCTCTCGCTGCCTTTCATAAAGCATCCTGCCACCATCAAGGCCGAAAACGTCTGCGAAATGTTTGGGGGTGTAATTATGGGCCATGCTCTGTATTTTCAGGAATAATTTGCTTGGGCACGGTGAGCAGAAGAGCAGCGCACAGGTAGAGTGGGTGTTAGAGGCACTTATTCCAGGCAAATATCAAGTCGACTCCCTGCATTTGCACTGCGGCCCGTGATGAATGGCCCCGCTGCTCTTTGGCACTTTCTGTGGGTGTATCCCTGCGCATTCTGTTTGTGTGTGATTGATTATTAATGCCTTGCTCCAGGTGCTCTAGGAAGCGCGGCTGATTCGGCCCTCGTGAAAAGAATATGAAGTAATTAGATCCGGGACCTAATTAAATCTATTTATTTAACGAACATGTTCCCACGTTCTGGTAAAATCCCTCTGCTGCTCTCAGGTGAGAGAGGTGAGAGACTGCCATCATACGGCTCTCCAACAAATCAATCACGCCATTCCACTTCTAAGACGAGCAAATAAAAGACCCTTACCTATTGACCAATGTGAAGCTGATATAGTCTTATCTCTGATTAACTACATAAACAGTGTCTGGGCTGAGAGTGAAGTGAAATGAGGAAAGAGAAAAAGATACATATGTTTTAAGTTTTATATTGATAGCACCAGGCACCTTCTTGACATCGATCTGAGAGGTTTCTCCCATGGTCAGCTGCGGAGAACTGAACTGTATAATTGCATGTCTGAGTTAATGCACATTCTTAATGCGGGGAGAACAGATTCACCAAGAGGATGCTCTTGGAGCGACACTAATCAAGAATGGAAGATTTGAAAATAAATAAATCACGACCCTTTCAGCATGCACTCCACGGCTAGCAGTAATAGCAAGGTTTGAAAGGAGTGCTTTATACACACAAAGCCACTGAAATTAAATTACATTTAATTCACTTAGGCAATCCACAGGCCCTCTTACATTAAATAAACAATTATTTAATCAGCTACAGGGAAATTAGGCGAACCCCTACTGACAATTTCAATCTGAGACATTCAGCATCAACATTTTGCGGCTCAGAAAGTACCATCTCGATGCCGACGGCAAACATCTGGTTACAATTCCAGACATATCGAACCATCAAGTCATACTTCATGCGGAGGTTATTCTAGGTTTACACAAATCTGATGTCTCTTGCTAAATTGCAGCCCTAATTGTATAATTCAGTTGGAGTTTAATAAATAATTTTTCATTTATTCCTCAAGGATTTATTCCATCTAGAATCTTGAGAGGCAAACTTCGGAGGTCATATTTCTGTTTAATAAGCGGCGAACATTTCAAATCCACTTCTGCTTCTCTCCAATTTGCTCCTGACACACTTCATGGCAGAATGAGCTCGCGTTATTAAAAAGGGAAGCAAGCAGTGCAACTCTTCAGGAGCTTTAGGTGGAACAATGTCAAGTATTTATAGCAAGATCACGAGAGCACGCGCACTTAATCTTTAAAATAAAACCAGGCCATCCCTATCGGTGTTTTCTTACAGATTCTACAAGTCCCTTTTTACTGCTATGATATGGTGCTCTGGGCTGGATCTAGACTCCTAATGGCTTGAATAGTATTTAGCCTCAGTGCAGACATCCTAATGGTACAAAGTCAGACCCAAGAAAAGCAACACAAGGATCGCTTTCCACTCTGACCGGGCCCTGCTGGCCAGTTCACTCTCTGCCACAGGTCAATCATCCTAACTGTGAAGCTCAGTGTGGAAAGACCCCCTGATGATTGGATTCTTTACCGAGGCTATCTCTAACCTTTCTCCCACTCTGACAGGAACGTATCAGCGAAAACTGAGGACTGGATCTAAGATAAGCTGCCTTTATCCATTTGCATTAAGAGAGCTTTGTAGATCACAGCAAATTGAGCCTCAATTGTATACACACAAATTACAACCGAACAACAAAGACAGGAAGAGTCACGCCTGGCAATTGATACAGGAAATAATAAGTGCATCAGCGGAGTCCTATGTAGAATTGAAAGAGCAAGGTACAATTGGAATTTCCTCCACAATCATGTATAGAAAAGTTAAGAGCTGAGTAAAAAATGAGAGGTTCCTTTCTTTGCATGCTATTACCAATCACTGTTAGCAGTCCCATATGGAAGAATCAAAAACTGGTTTAAAAAAATATATCAAAGGTGTCTTTCTTTCTGCCCCCACTTTTAGATAAAGGCTTTACGTATTCCGGAAAAATTCATTCCAACGTCCGAACAATGCTCGAGTCTCTCCTTATCCATGTAAAGGCATTAAGCCTACGGAAAGTATCAATGAACTCAGTGTCCCCTATCTAAGGCTTCCTGAGATATATAGTATCCTCTTACATTTCGTGGCTTCGAGGGCACATCCTGTCTGAGTGACAAGGGAAGGAAGTCCGCTTGCACAACAGCCGGTTTCTAAACGTGTCATCTGTCACCTTGCTAACCGATAACCAGTCCCTCCTAGCCCTGCAGTGGCAAACTGGCACAGATGTCAGGACGTGAGAGAAAGCGATTTGACATAACAGCTGCAGAGACCCAGGCCATCAAGAACCTCACCATAATTTCACCATCACCACCATCGCATCTTCTAAATGTGTCAGAAAGTGAAGACCGCTATGAATAGGGTAAGGTGAGAAGGTTGCTTCCCTGTACAGTATTAGAATAGGTGTAACTATTTAAACATTTATTTTTTCACATTTTGTACCAATATGTTACCAAGATAAATTACATAGCAACTGTAACGTAATTGCTTCCACAACACTCAATAACTGAATACATCATAAAAAGACTGATTTAGCCTGTGAGCTCATTATACCATTGTCTTATTTCCTTAATTTATTTTTACCAACTGCTAAACTGTTTTGCAAGTGCATCGGATACTACTGGTTTTATTTTAGTGCATTTTGTCCATTCCAGCTTGAGTGCAAACCAAGAAAATGTAAATATTATGATATAGTGTATTATGAAAAGTACTTATGCTTAGTACATATTATATTTTTGCTGTATTGCTCATCTCTACTCCAGTACAGATGAGAACATAGCTGCATTCTTGCCAATACAGCTATATGGTACCACTACAAAGCACAGTTCCTTTTGGTTTGATTGAGTCTCTGCCTCCCAGGATTGTGGGCTTAAGATCTGCAGAACAACACACTTGTATGGAATAAGGGAACAGGCTGCCACTGGTCCTCCGACTTGCACAAATCATGCCTTAATTGTTTAATACTTGTGACCTCCTAACCTGTGGTGAACAGCGTAGTGCTGTTAAATGCCTCTGTAAATGCTTCTGTAAAATATATGAGGATGCAGACCCTGGGAACTGCCATGAGGTAAACTCTGGCACACTTAGCCTTAATAGCTTGTGTTGTAACGTGGTGTGGAAAGGAGGACATGGAAACCTTAATTCACCTTGCCCTGGAGGAGAAACACAAAGGCCACAGCACACAAACATCAGTTTGAAAGTGCGTGTGTGTGTGTGTTTGTGTGTGTGTGTGTGCGTGTGTGTGTGTGAGTGTGTGTATGTGTGTGTGTGTGTGTGGAGGGTACAAAGCAGAATACTATCAGTGAATATTATATATCCTTGAACATGAGGGGCTTCACACAATAAAGATGGCCTCTCATCACTCATCACAGAAATGTACTGTAAATTTCTCAGCACTGTGCTGAGACATTGAAGATATGAGAATACAAATGCGTACAATGTACCACTTTGTATGCGGGAAAGAAAAACATCACGTAAAAAACTCAGTCACAGAAGATTCAGTCACACTTACACGCACTTTAGTGAGTTCAGCTAATGTGCTGTTTTGCTCATTCGGTTCTCACTTTTGAGTTTTAGCATTTTATTTCAGACAAAACAAAACAAGAGAGAGAGGAATAGCACCTAACAAACATCAGGCGCTATGCTGAAAAATTCTGGACGTACTAAAACGTTTCACTCATTAAAGCTAATTTTACCTTTATTGAGTCATCAATTGTTTTAATGAAGAAGCAATCCTGGGTTTAGATAATCTACTCACCTTTAAATAATCCGACATAATGTTTCTGTCTTTCGTCTTCTGAGTGATCTGTCCTAAACACTAAGCAACTGTAAAGCCTGTCCCTTAGAAAAAAAGTCCTTCAGTGCAGAAGCCTTAAATGGAAAAAGATCTTGTTTACTGCTCTGGCCTGCTCTGTAAGCAGAAGGGAGACGAGCTTTGCGTGGGATCAGAGATGGCAGTGACACCATTTTGCCCCGATCAGCACGGCCACATCTTGCAATGACAGCACACGGCTCCAGATCGTAGGTGGCAGGAGGCCCAGATAACAACAACAACAAAAAAATAAAAATAAAAAAATATATATATATCATCATAGACATAGGCCCACACAGAGCGGAGATCAGAGGCCAAGGCCATGAGCCCAGGCTCATAAAGAGCGTGCTGAAACACCAAACACGTCTCAGCTCCAGGGGCGAATGGTCACGTCCTGATGAAATCTATACCTGTTTCTTGACCGCATCAACAATATGGCCAGACGAGCGTGCTGATGCCCACACTGATAGTTCAAAAAGCACAGAGTGCTGCTTCAGCACTCAGGGAAAGTTTAGCCGGGTGAAATGAGTAACACTGGCATTTCAGGATGCAGTCTGCAAGCAAGATTTGTTAACTGTTAGCTTGGAGTTGCGTAAGGGAAAAGGTAGGCTACTAGGAACCAAATGATAGGTGCCAGAGGCTGAATACTGAATTCACTATTTGCGTGTTCATTTCATTAAATCAAGGTCAGGGAGAAAATAAGATGATAAATAAATAAATAAATAAATAAATAAATAAACAAACAAACTCATGCCTTGGTCTCGTGCAGACATCCAATACACTTTTACGATACACTCAGAATTTATTTTTTCATTCCTGAATTAACATTCTTCACATATAAACACAAGCCGCCAACTGGAGGAAGGAGGGAAGTTTAATTCTGAAGGAAAAATGATTTTCGTGCTGCTGTACGTTGATACTGTCTTTTTTTGGTTTTCAGCGGTTATGAAAATATTTGTTCATTACGTTTTACTAACAATCAAATATTTGAAACAGAATGCAAATCCCTGAAGGAGACTCAGCTTATCTGTCAAGTGCTGCAGCGTCTGCAAGTATTTGTTCCAGTTACCTTACGCCTCATAACCTGATTCCCCTAATGAGCACCTAATTAGTGGGATCAGATGTTGTGCTACATGATTGGAACAAATACCTGCAGACACTGTGGCTCCAGATGGATCAAGCTCAGCACCCAGAGTGCTCCTGCTCAGAAAATGCATCAGGCAGATTTGTGACTGTGTCTGACACTGAAAAAAGGCACAAGTGAAAAAAAAAGGCACCAACTAAAAGCCCTCAGTGACTCCTCAGAAAGGTGACAGCAGGCATGTGTGATTTTGCCATTTCCATTAAAACCCACACAAAAACACCTCCAGATTGCGGTGTCAAGCTCAAAGTGGAATGTCACTCATTGAAATGTGATCTGATTCAAACTGACCTGTGTATGTGTATCCATTCAAACAAGCAGAGGGAAAAAAGGAGAGGTCACTCTGGTCCCATTAGGCAAACAGAGGTCATATAAAAGAAAAATCTCATATTGGTTATGCTTGTAATATGTAATTATTCATTCAAACTGGCTAAAAACCAAAAGTGACCATAGATAATAAACAATCAAGTAAAAAAAAAAACTTTACAAAGAGATACAACTGTCTAAAGTCCAACTCAGTTAAATCAAAGTTGCTCAGAACTCCTTTCTTCTTTTCTTTTGAGGCTTCTCACCTTTGTGCCACAATATGGGCACACTCATCTCTAAATTACAAGACCAGTTTTAGTTTCTAAATTGTAGGTTCTCTTCACTCTAAGTTCAGTGCTCAACACTACGTTTTCCAAAGGTTACACTAGAAGCCTGCAGTCCTACTATATGTGCAACCAGCAGGGGGTAAAATGCCCAACCATAAAGACCTACTGGATACCAAATTAAGGGTCTAACTCCAACCCACCAAACTGACCACATCAAAAGTTCGATGATTATCTACTAAGAACATAAAGGTATATCTGCAGTTGTTTAAACACCATGACACTATTGTACTCAGTTGCAATATAACACATGACAATTTCGCGGCAAACATTCCTCCAAGGCCACCTTTTGTTCCGCTTACATTCAGAGTGTGTGACTCAGTTCCATTAGCCAAAATCCACAGGGAATTCCACTGAAGAAATAATAAAAAAAACCACAGTAATCAAAACAAATAGCTGGAGGACAGGGAGAGAGGATGCTGTATAATGCAGAGGGTGATGCAGTAGGATGCACAGTGAGATTGAGAAAGATAGGGGATGGAGAAAAACACACTTTTACACACTAAGCCACCCATTTTGCTCTCCTCGGCTCTTCTTTTACTCAGAATAAATATACTTTCCCTTCTAGCTCCTGCACATTCACCAAACAAAATTGCAAATTTGACTGTTCTTTAGCACTGGTGATTTCAGCAGTCTTATGAAAATCAAGCCTAAAGAACTGCCCCCCCCCCATCATTTATTCTTTATTGGTACTGAGAAGGGGCTAGGGAAGGAGCGGCTGCTGCTAATGATGCCTCCATGGAACCCAGGGCCCGTAGCCCAAATGACCGAACATCGACACTGAGCTGCAATCAAACACTGTGGGCAGGAGTGCAAGAGTGCAGTGCCGGGCATTGGGAAGCACGCTTTAAATAGTGATGCAAAGAGATTACATCTAGCCTGTCAGGCCACTGTCGAACACTCCCTGTAAAAGCATGTACTGCCTTAAAAATAGAGAATACAGCCAGAGGGGATACGCAAGTAGGGAGGGCCAAATTACAGATAATCAAATTTTACTTTTATCAAACCTTTATTAAAAAACACTGTGATGTACTATGTAAACTGTAAACAGTTCCAAAATATATACTTCGTTCCTCAGTGTATACAAGGAAACTAATGATTGAAATGCAAATAACTGAAGAACGATTTGAATGCATCATGGTTGTGATGTCACAAACATTAATGCTTTCGCATACCACTGCTTATACACACTAAAGTGATAGGGACTGTAGCAGTTACTGAAGTGGAAGATGTGGGGGAAAAACAATAAAATGTGGAATTCCTGTCTACTCAGACATCCATTAGGGGTGGATTTTTTTTTCTTTTAATAATGTTCCTGAGGATTTTAGACCTTAAGCACTACTTCTGTATATTTCAGTTGGCAGTACAGTTAGCAGTACAATTAACATCCATTTTGTTGGAATTAGATTCTGTTTGTATGTTTTTAGAGCATTTATATATCTATATACTGTGCATTTATTGTGTGTGTGTATATATATATATACATATATATATATATATATATATATATATATACACAAAAGAAACGCAAAAT
>JBBPCZ010000148.1:12665918-12681844 GCA_037974445.1 Brycinus macrolepidotus | reverse complement strand
TATAAAGAAAATGAAAGACTAAGTGAGAAAACAGGGCAAACAACAGTGAGGGAGCGGGAAGAGAAAGCTAAACAAACAAAGAGAGAGAACAAGATGCTCAAAGACAAAGTTAAAGTGAGAGAGTGAAAGAAAGAGAGGGATAGAGAGAGTGAGAACAAAGAAGAGGAGAAACAAGAGAAACAGACGGGGAAAGAGAGAGATTTCTATGACCAATTTGAGTCCAACACCTCGGCCTGATAATCTGCCCTGTTTCCATGGCATTGGCCTTGAGGGCTGCCTGAAGAATTTACTGCTTTACACACACACACACACACACACACACACACACACACACACACACACATACACACACACACACACACACACATACTTATCATAATGAATTCAGACCCAGCAGCAGAAATGTAAAACAACAGAAAGAAGCATAGCTCCTTGTCAGCGACGCTATGTGCCATTGTCCGAGCACCTGACTGGAAACATCTTTTGTACGGGTCATAAAAGGTTCTGTCGCCAAGTGTTGTGTTCAGAGGGAGAGAGAGACTGTCCAAGTACAGAGTAGTGTCAGTCTGTGACAAAAGCCGTTATACCACACTAACTCTTTCACAGGTCTCAGTCTAGGGCTGGCCAATAACAGCAAAACCCAAATCACAGTACCATCACTATTGTCATAATAAAATCTCATAACCCTTCAGTTTTGTAATGCTGTTTAAAAATGCCAGCTGCTCTTCACACTGAGTTAATGTTTAATGACAAACAGACCAACAGAAATGGTCCAAGGTCTTTTTAATTAATGTGCATTAAAATTAAGAATGTTTTGTTCTTTTGCCACTGTTACTGTTTTTAACAGCAATATATACAGCAACAATATATATTTCTATCCCTATTGATAATTATGAGTAATTATTGCATTAAAATATATGTATTTCTTGCCACACACTAGTGAAACTTCGCACAAAGTGGGTCTGTGTTACTTATTTTAGAAAACGTAACCTATTCCACATAATATTCCTCAATGCCTTTTTTTACCAGATTGAAAACATTATTAGAAAAAAAAGTCCCACAATGGGTTTGGCAACTCAAGAGTTATGCCGTGCTTTCCGAGAACATTTACATTAAGTGGAGGTTCTTCACATTTATAAATCTCTTTTACAAAAATGATTCTTTAAGGGGACCAAAACGTTTTTTCTATGGCATCATGGCTAGCCTTCTTTTCTCTTGTAGTGTGCAAACAATGTACACTGCCACTTAGAGTACTAAAGCAGAGATTTGGTTAAAGTTTATGTTTTATGTAAAACTGCATTAAAGAAAAGAATACTATCATTAGAAATATAAAAGCATATGAGTTTGATAACTATCATTAACATTTTAACAACCAGACCAACATTAGCCTCATATTAGGTCCTACACACATGGATACACACCTCCCATCTGCACTGTGGTGGCTAAAGAGGAGGAAATGGCCCTGACTCGTATCAAGCGAGGCACAGACCCAAAGCCAAAGAAGCCTGGTCATATTCTGTTCCGGAACAGAACCATGCTCCATTACCTTCTAAATCTGGACACAGTCGGGCTGCCACAGGATGACTCG
Organism: Brycinus macrolepidotus; assembly: GCA_037974445.1. Classification (NCBI taxonomy): domain Eukaryota; kingdom Metazoa; phylum Chordata; class Actinopteri; order Characiformes; family Alestidae; genus Brycinus; species Brycinus macrolepidotus. Next base: position 12,680,256 of record JBBPCZ010000148.1, on the reverse strand, counting down.
GTGACTCTCAATTCCTGGCAAACACCTCATTAGAAATCCTGCAGACGTTCTCTCTTCATCTCGGCCTAATCCAGACACCCCCTTCAGCCTGTACACCCCCCCCCCCCCTTCCACTGCTTTCTCCCTTGCTTCAGTGGGCCCAAGCTGGCCTGAAGGTGCAGACCCTGCACAGTCTCAGCCAGACAGCCCTATCTCAGCAGACAGCACGGAAAAGGGGAGACTGTTAGTGGCTCTCAGAGAACAGGCTGAGGTGGTGGAGCCTGCCATTTTTGGAAATGCGAGTAACGAGTGGCCTGCTGTTGACTGGGAAAGGACACATGGACATCCATATTCATAGAAAGATCCCTGCACCTGAGAGAGCGGATACATACACACAAAACATTACAAATGAGTGATCGATATGGGGCTACCTGCCTACATGCCACTATGTGCATATGTTTGTGGTGGAGGGAGAGACGCATGCAACATTTCTGCATCATTAATCAGGCCAGCACTAGCTATGGTCATATTCACTGTCTGACTGACATAATCCAGTGCTTCATGTGAGAAGTTCATTTGTAATCATTTCCCACACTCCTGAGGGAAGCCTTCTTTCTCATCTCCTCAATCAAATGCGCAATCAAAAAAAACAAGCATCAAACCTCCTGAGTGAAAATTGTTATTACTGGTGTCCAGTTTTGCAGGACTGATTTCATTTTCACCTTCACCATATTTTCCTTTTATAATTACAAGCAATGGAAAAAAAAAACAAAGAGGAAAAACAATCAATATTAAATTGAACTCAGTTTGCTTAATCGACACTTAACCTTTCTTTTCAATGGCATGGCACTGAGACGTACAAATTCAATTATTATTTTTAAGCTTGATCTGCCTAACAACATGATCTTCATAACCAAAGATGGGCCAGTCGTAACCTTTTCCACACCTCCAACCTTTGTTCGAGTGTGCAGGCTATTTGCAGACTATCCCTGAGTAGCTCATACTGTAGCCCCCATTAGCACTTCAGATGCTAAGTACCAAGAATTAGGAGGGATTGTTCCTGTGATGCAGTTTGAGACAAAGAACAGCAGTGCTGCAGCTAATCAATGGCACTGGCTGATTTAAAAGACTTCCAAGCGATGGAGGCAGTAGAAGTAGTAAGTTCAGCTAAAACAATCTTTTGTTTTAGATTCAGCAGACGCAGAAGGCGTCCTCAGCTCACAGTGACTTTCCCACACAGTGGAGTGGCAAGAGGGACATCGGTGGGGAGTTCAACTTGGAGTGGGCGAAGTGTGGATTAAGCCAAATACCATCTCAACACAAGCAGCTTACCACGAGAGGGTCGCCCCTCCAGGGGAGAGAGATGAAAGGAGGGAGGTGAACAGTCTCGAATTAAAGCCGTAGTTTGGTGAGAAATCAAACTCACACAAATTATATCCTACTTCCAAATGTACTCGATCAGTCAAGACATGTTTGGGGTTCAAAATTTGCTTTGCACTGAATCTACAATCCTAATGTAGTCAACACTTGCTTCAAACAGTATCTCTCAAGTAGACTCCACTCAACTACGTGGACGCCGTATGATACACTCTTTTCTATTAAGAAGACAAAAGTAGGGCTGGGAAGATTAATAATTTTAAAAATCCAAAAACTATCACCGCTGTTATTTTAAAGTAATATTCAGTATATTTAGGGCAGGTCCGGTGTTTATCCCAGAGAGGGGCGACAAAGCACAAGGCCTTTCACATTAACAATCAATGCCGTTGCGTTTTCACATGCTTTAACGCTTAGAGCTCTGAACTGAAGTAGAGCCTCAAACTCCACATACACACACACATACGCACACACATACATACATACACACAGGTCTGTTGCTGATCTTCAGATGTGAGCCAATGAACTTATTTTTCTTTTTTTTTCATAATGTCTGTGAGTCATACTCACTGAAAAAAGGGTAACTTTGTTGCTGTTACTACTTAAAGGCACAATTTTAGTTTTATTTTTATCTTCTTTGCACAAGTCTTTAATAAAGCAAAAGTTCTGCAAGGTTTGAAAAATAACATCTACCTCGATATCAGAAAAAAATGAAATCGGTGTGAAAAGTCCTCACAATGAGCAAACATTTTGATCATGTTTAATTCTGTCTATATACTTCAGGACCGTCATTGATAATTATTGCTACATCAATTAGTAACCTCAACCCTAAACAAAAGTGCTTGGGACAGCAAAAAAAAGTAGTACCAGCCTGATTGTAGTCTGCTCTTTTGCTGATTTCCATAGATAAACAGTATGTTATAGTGTCAAAAAACAATCAAGTAATCACATACTTAACAGCTAAAAATGGTTTGAGGAAAGTTATGATGTTATGAGTTTAGCATGCAGTTTGCAGTGCTAAATGGTGGGGTATAAGATTCCATTATTTATTAGCTACTTTGGCCAAATATGTCTTGGCTGACTGAATGCATTTGGGGCAATAATAACAAATAGCTTTTTTTTTTTTTGACAAACTGACGCTTATAAAGTCATACCTCATCACTGAAGGTTTTCAGGGACTTGAACAAGGTGCAAGGACAGGCCGTGCTTTAGCATCCATAAAGCGCAGCTTGTTTTGTAAGCCTGGTAGACATGTTTTTCTCCCAAAAGAATCTCAGCAGATACAAGAGCGACTGGCAGGAGGGCAGCCAGCACTGATCCCCTTCTCCACAACAATGAGGTTAAAAATAAGAGCAGCAGCTCAGGAGGGGCCCGACACAGCCGGACTTATTTTTTCCTGCTGGATCTTTCAGGGGTCCCATTAAAGGCAGAACCCATCTCTGACACACACAGACGCACACATGCACGCAGCTGTGCCCAGAATACTTCAATGCTAGCACGCTATACCACACCCAAATGGAACGGCTATGTAAGGACAGCTCTCGCTGCAAGGCCACGCTTTACATTTGACCAAACAAGACAGACTTAAAAGCCATACTGAGTTTCAAATCGTTTCTTTATATCAACAGGCCCCTCGCAAAACACAGTATTCCTGCATCGCATGCACAAATGGACAGGGAGAGAGAAAAAAAAAGGCCGAAGCGATGAGGCAGCAGTTTGTTAGCCGAGCAGGAAACGGTGCCTTGTGCAAACACGGCTGCAGTCTGCGGTAGTCCAAGCCCATGGGCCAAGCTTAGCAAACATGGAGGAAGCTCAACATCTGTATCCATGAACAACCTGTTTGTAAAAACACACAAGTCCCTAATGAGGCCCTCTATAAAAGTGAAAATGAACACCATGTTTTCAGAGCCTCGCACTTTCCAAAGCCGGCGTGCTCCAGCAGGGTGGAATGCTGAGAATTGTGCTCACATTTGTTCAGGAATGGCTTTTACAAGCTTCTCGAGAACTTCTGTTGGAGGGTCAGAGTCTGGCTCGCTTAAAGTGTGGGATTCTGGCTCTCCAGACCTGCCGATAGTGCGCCAGGGAGAAAAACATAAAGCAGTTCCTGCCACTGCACGCTACATCTGCAGTCCACAAAACACACGCTGCATATATTTCTTTATGTGTTTGTAAATGCTACGCAAAAATGTGTTTTCTTGTTACTTTTTTCTCATATTTCAATTTTTGTTGTTTAGATGTTTCCTCTTTTATGGGGAGATGAGAATTTAAAAGGGAATGCCACTCATTTTCAGTGTTTATAATTAGCTCTGGGTAATTCAGAGGACATTTGCAGAAATGCTAGTATTCTCTGCAGCTGGAGAAATCAAGTGAAATAATCATCATCTGATGACATGATACAGATCAACTCCTGGCACATCCTCCCGAGCAGCTCCACAGAACTTTCTCACTCAGCAGTTGGACCAACGAAACATCGCTTAGAATAGTGATTCTCACATTTTACATTCTCACAACAGAAACATAAGCATCGTACTCAACAATTAAAAAGTAACATCACTATATTTGAGCAGGACTCCGTGATGAGACATGCTTTTTGTTGAACAGGACTTTTTGTTTAAACTTATGTTAAAATGCTGAAACTGAAAGTGAAATCCGAGACTAAAATAAATCAGAGCAAAGAACACCTTTCTCTGCATATGGATATTAACAATATCACATGCATCTGTAGGGAATCTGTAGGCACCTGGACATTCCATTTTTAATTCAGGCTGCCAATTATGGAACAATTCTTTATGATTTATCTTTTGCTAGTCTTTTAAAGACTACACATTTCACTCAGAATCTGGCAGGAGAAGATCACCATGCAGCTAAAATCTAGCATCATCTAACAACACCACTCTGAAAGCCTTCAGACTAAGACTAAGAACAAATTAGGGAGAAAAAATATTCTGACAGGCTTGGGATAGAGCTACATTTATACATAGCAGAGGACATGTTTGTGTGTTATGGGTCATTTATCTGGCAAATCTCAAGGTGGCTTTTACTTTCTCTTATGATTGTTCCCAACTTTCATACTCTGCTCAGTGTCCTCCTCATTTCTCAAAGGAGCTTACAGGATGTGCCACAGGTGCAAGAGTGTGATTTCATCTGATTATAGGACTACCCCCCCACCCCCCACCACACACAGTACTTTTTATCATTTCCAGAAACAGACAGTCCTACATCTTTTCTATACAAGACAAAATAATGTTACTGAAATGTGAAATTCTGCATCATGTCTCCTTAATGAAGGTATAAAAATGTGAAAATTCCAGAAAGAAAAAGTTCAAATGGAAAAAAATAGGCTATTCTGCTTCCTTCAACATGTCTCTATCTGTCTAGCCTCTTGAGGTGAGCGCTCTAGCACTGCTTGGTTAGACACCATCAATGCCACGTCACAAATTAAGCTGCCAGCACCACTGACTAGCACAGTTTCTATGGCAGCGTGGGTAAATTCCCAAAGGCTCTGGGCTTGCCTTGCTCTCTCTCTCTCTTCCTCTCTCACTGTGTTTCTCTCTCTCTCTCCTTTACTCCCCTGTTGCCTAGGCCAGGCCCTTGAGCCAAAAGCCTGGGAGATAAGCTGCTAATAGGAAACAATCTACAGTTAATGCACACATTCCTCAGTGAAAGCATCTTTTAATAACAAAAACAGAGTGCTTCTCCCCCTCTCTTTCTCTCCCTCTTTCACCCTGTCCACATGGCCCCTCTGTAAACAAAGCCGAGGAGCGAGATAGGAGGGAGACAGACAGAAAACAAAGGGAGAACACCATGGGACCAAGCATAAGAGTTTTTCCTGTTAATAGATGGGCAAGAGTGAGTGAGTGAGATAGGAAGTGAGAGAGAAACAAGGACGGGAAAAAAGTGAAAACAGCATAAAGACGAGAGCAGGGGCATGCTACTACCTGAGAAGGACTCAGAATACAAAAGCGCAGTTAAAGGTGTGGCCCTCAGGCCCAGAGGCTGTGCAGGATTAAATGATTAGAGAGAATGAAACAGGCAGTGAGTAGACAGCCTGCTGAAGCTGGTTACAACAGTGGGCGCACAGCCATGTACACAACACACACACACGCATGCAGGCACACACTCATGCAGTGTTTGTATATACACACACAAACACACACACACAGATCAGCCACAACATTAAAACCATTTGCTTATTTAGCGTGTTTCCATCTCATGCCGCCAAAACAGCTTTGACAAGGCAAGACCTCAGGACATCCCATTCATGCTCGGTAAGTTTGAGATCTGGGGAATTTGGAGGCCAAGTCAAAGTTATTCCTAAATGATTTTTGCAGTACGGCAGAGAACAATATGCTGCTGACAGAGACCAGCAAGCTGCTAGGCACTATGTGTTCTGACACCTTTTTATCATAGCTAAAAAGAATGAAATTTTTGAGCAATTTGTACTACAAAAGCTTCTCTGTGAGTTTGGACCAGATGGGTTACCCTTTGCTCCCTATGTGTATCAATGAGCCTTGGGCGTCCATGACCCTATCGCTGGTTCACCAGTTCAAGGGCCATCACAATTTGGCCCTTGCCAAACTCACTCAGCTCTTTACACTTGCCCATTTTCTATATTATTTCAGCTGCTCAACAGTTTGAGGTCTCTTTTGTATTTTTGTTTCATGATGCGCCACAGGTCATAATGAAACAATATCGGTGACAAGTCATCGGTGACAAATCTGGACTGCAGGCAGGTCAGTTAATCATCTGGACTCTTATACTGCAGAGCCATGCTTTTGTAATACATACAGAATGTGGTTTGGCATCATCTTGCTGAAATAAACAAGCCTCCCCCCCCGAAAAAGACGTCTGGTGGGCAGTATATGTTGCTCCAAAACCTGTATATGTCATTCAGCATTAATGATGCCTACTCTGACATGCAAGCTATCCATGCCGTATGCACTAATGTGCCCTCATGCCATCACAGTAAGAGTGGTAGTCTTGTACAAATCTTGTTACATGAACATGCTCACACACACACACACACACACACACACACACACACACACACACACACACAGCCAGCTCTGTGCAATTCCTTTACACTTCAGGAACATTCACCATATCTAAGGATTCATCAAATGCCAATTATCATTACTGACTGAACTCCCAGATGTGCTGACTTACAGTGAGAGGTGGGAAGCCGCTGTGGGTCCATCTTGTTGTGATTACACTTGTACTCATGTCAGTAATTGTAACTTGTGACTGCCTGCAAGCTGTTTACAGACATGTGCAATCACGCATATGGACCTGCCCGTTTCATGTCAGGCAGGTCGTGCTACATGTGGTAGACAGAAGCAGAATGCAAGCTTTTACTGTCTTTCGCTGTGTGATTCACACCATCACTGTTTCCAAGCAACCATTCTAAACAATCAGACATCCTACTTTATATACTTATCCCCTCTTGAAAACTGCCTTGTACCTATTGAGCTGTACTCCCCCAAAGCCCCCTCACACATAATTTCCACACCTTGGCAGCTATTGCATTTGGGTGCGCCGCTGAATAGTGATAACAAGCAAAACTGTCATTGCTATCATCGGCTCAGTATTTTGATTCAGCGGCCAAATAGTGGGACGGTGCATTTTCCCCTCTCTTCACAAGAGGAGTAGTTATAGCAGCTAATGAAGCGTAGCTGCTAGCGTCAGCGCTCATGCTAATATTATGCCATGCACACCTCAAACGCCACCTGCATTGAGAAGTATGAAAAATGGCATTACTGAAAATAAGCATCTCCAAAATACTTTTAATGTAAGCAAAACAGGAACACACACAATGACTATAACTGAAGGCCTTGTGATTCTCTTCCTTGCTCTTAACCAACGTTCCACCGCTAAAACTAACTGCTCTGGGGGCGTCTTTCTTCCCTTCAGTGTGAAGTGGCCATTTTGAGCCTGGAACAGTCTCTCCACTGTCTGTGGATAAATCTCTTTGGTAAATAGCTCTAAGGCCCTCCTAAAGAATATTGTATGGATCAAAGAAGTCGTGTCTTCCTGTGTAAAAAGCCTAGGCCGCAAGCTTGCTTGTTTGTCTAAAACAATTAAGGCTCGTATGGGGGTAGGGGTGTGGGGGTCCCTGACAAATAGCTACCAGCTGATAGCGCTTTGGCAAATGCTGGAGGGGACCATCAGGGTAAAGGGGGGGTACGGACTGGAGACGGAGGTCCAAATTAACGATTGGTCAGGGTCCGAAGCCCGTCTAATCTCAGCCAATTGCTCCCTAATTATGCAAGGTGCTGCCAATTTGGGCTGTCGAGCAAATCAGGGCCAGTGTGCATTCGTCTTTCTCCAGAGCCTGGTCATTATTCGAGCTGATCTCATTTTCACACATGGAACCAATATGCTGTCCAGATGTTCATTTGCAGCCGGGCACGCAGCAGAACGACTCATCTACACGCAAAGGCATCTCTCCCTCCCCCTCCGGAGCTGCTGTCTGACACCACGGCCTAAGCGCCACAGTGCTACACAGGAGGAATAAAGGAGAGAAAGAAAAAGGGGTGGGGGGTGAGGGGCTCTGTTAATATCGCTGTCAGGTCAATGACTTGCATGGCACATAGCTAAAACAGAAGATTTACTGCAAACGAGTGAAGAAAGAGAGTTTGGACCGCTGTGGTCAAACAAGCAACTGACGGTGCTTTGGTCACCAAATCAAATGTGTAATTCATGTAAACGTTCAAATTGCACTGCCGAGGGAGACCCCCCCCCTCCTACCTCTCTTTTCTTTTCCAGGTCATAAATAACTCAGTTTGGGTTCTGGTTTCAGCCCCCGCTTGGATTATTAGGGCCACCTGGCTGATTCTGGCAGGACTAGCGGGGCGGGGCCCCACTTTGAGTGACGTGCTGCATAGGCAATCGTTTCCTTATTACCCCGAGGTACAATCTTTTGTGACATGCCGTCAATCCACATTTAGTCTCGACTCTGCATTCAGTATTTTAAAGGTCTACATAACAATGGTTGAGGGGGAAAAAAGGGACAAAAGTGTCTCATTTTCCTCTGCCATTTTGCATCAGCCATACATAATCTCCTCAACCCAGATTGGCAATATTAGAGAGGGAAAGCGATTAATGTGGTTTTCATAAGCAGAATAGACCCTTTGTGAGGGAAACGTATGATAAAATCCTCCGTAATCCACAGACCCTGTGTTATGCCACTAAAAAAGGGCCTTGTCGTGAATAATAGATTTCGCTACACAGGATCAGATGCAATCTGTGCGGTGATGAGATATGGTTACAGTTGTCTTATCTACGGTTTGGTGGATTATCTTTAAAACATGAGCCATCTCCATATTATTGTGGAATGAAATGGGGCAGGAGAAAGGTCTCCCGCTGACGAGGGGGAAAAAAAATCAGGAACTGAATCAGGACAGACAAGATGCAGATCATGAGTGCGCCACAAAAAAACATCAGAACATACAGGTCTGTTTACATTGCCTCCAACCAAACTAACCGCACAGTTCCCGCACACCATGACACCAATACAATGCAGCAAAAGGGATGTCTAGACCCATTGAATTTAATGAGCGATTCACATTAAACACAGCACATTATACAATTAAAGTATAAAAATAACTTCGGTTTCCATCCAGTCGCATATTGAATTATGCCAGCAGACGACGCGTCGGGGTGCCCGTATTTTGCATGGCACATCCTGGCCTAGATAATGTTACGCTGTTTCATTCTATATTTTGCTTGGATTCGAATGTAAACAAGTTAGAATGGGAGGCCTGGGTAGGCATGCTTTATAAGCATTACAAAGCACACGTGGGTGGTAAGAAGGCAGGTTGCTGGCCTGCCATCTATCCGTGTGTTTAGCACACCGACTAAACAGTGCAATGGAGAGAGAAAGTAGGAGAGAGCACAGGGATGATCCGCTGATCTGCTATTCGAAAGAAAAGATATGGGAAGCCACTGGACTTTTTTCACCTACACTCTCAGGAAAACTGAAACTTTAAATGGTGCCAACACTGTGACTGTGCTGTACCCTTGATGGTGTCTTTAGTTAAGGAACATTATTACACCATGTTTCTATACAGTTGTATTTTTTAAGTTGAGCTGATCTTGATTCCAGGCTCTTTATTCATTTTTCTATTTTAAAAGGTTAAGTAATGAAAAGGCACAAATATGCCCCTTTCCTCAATACAGCTCTGGAAAAAAAATAAGAGACCACTGCAAAAAAGTTCAGTTTCTCAGCTTTTATCTTTTATAGGTGCAAGTATTGAACAGCTTTGCCTTAGTTTTTAAGAACTGCTCACTATATTTCTCCTAATTTCCAAATAAAAAAAATTGTCCTTTAAAGCATTATTTTAAAGGAAATGACAATACATCAAAATAAGAGAAATGATGCAGTGTTTACAGAACTTAAGATAAGATAAGATAAGATAAGATAAGATAAATCTTTATTAGAACTTGAATAATTCAAAGAAAACAAATCTCTTGTTCACTCTTAAACAAAATGGCAAAAATGATCTTTCACGTACTTCTAGTAGTCTTTTGCCATCCAGCTGGTCACAGTGCAGGAGGAGAGTGTTGATTACTGCAGTGTTTTTATACTTTTCCTCATTAAATAAGATTTGATTCAGGTGATCACCTAATCAGTACCTCATAAAGTAGAATGAGGTGCTTGTGTAGCAATTTAACAGACACTGGTATGGAGTGGTTGTCATACTCAAAGAGATGCTGATTTAAAATAAACTGCAGTGGTCTCTTTTTTTTTTCCGGAGCTGTATGTGTTGTAGTGTACCTTTAAAACTCATTTAAAGTGCACAACTAGACCATGAGAACCGTGTGAGGGCATAAATAAGATGCCTTGAAAAGAAAAGGTATTCATGAAGTGAATCAGAACATGCAAATAACACAGCAGTTTATTCCACACATTAAGGATTACTGTCCAATTTAAAAATCAGTAGCTGTGAAAGCATGGGAAGATACATTAACAAGGCACTGATTTTAAACCAGTACTGTACAAAACGGACTTGCCATCAGCAGAAGGCCCTGATTTCAGACGAAGCAAGATGTGATCGTGGCACATGCACATGACTTACCTCCGATGACTTTAACTTTAAACACAGTTTGACCATTATGGCCCATGGAACAGTAAACTTTGCACATGGCCTCACCATCTTTTCCATTATATTTCCAGTACAGGACAGCCAAACCCCAGAAACAGAGCACACACACACACACACACACACACACACACACACACACACACACCCCACCCCCGCCCAGCCTGGTCTGGCCTGGCCTGGCCGGCTGCACAGGGGTGTCAGTTTGTTTCTGCAGCAGTCAAATTTCCCATCATCCCATAGACAAAAATAAACAGGGGCGTCCTGGAAGGCGGTTGAAACGGCTCACTGTATTCCACCCCCTCAGACGGTGAGGTCATCCGCAGCACTTCTCTGGCCTGCAGACTGGGGCAGGTACTCACATCTCTTTTTTTTCCCCTCTCTCTCTCTCTCCCCCGCTCTCTGCCCGTAAAATGTGGCACTCTGTTCCAGAATTCGGCTGCAAGTGGCGCTGGAAGCTTTTCCACTTCCTGTCTAAGCCGCATTAGCACTAGCGAGCAAGCTTGAGCATACAAACGAAGTGGGACGCACCATGGCAGAAACGTAAACATGCACACAACACAGCGACAAACAAAACAAGTAAATGTAGCCATGTCCGGAGGAAAAACTAATAAAGCACTGAAGAAGCATTCTGGAACCTGGAGGGAAAAAATAAAATGAAATAAAGCAGCCAAAGGTTGAAAACTGTTTACACTGACGATTCAGCAGGCTAACAAGACACAGAGCCAAACAAAGGAGCACACGTACGCCCACACGCGCGCAGCGAGAGCAGCGTGGTGTGAGCTGCTGTGCCAGGCTAATCAGTACAGTGTTGTAACACGGATAGGCTGCAGTTGTGTGGTGTGAAGAAATGTGTCATCCTTCCCTCAGTATCTTTACTCTAGCAAAGCATCTCAGGGCACCCCAAAAGAGCTGCACTTAAGGCCAAAGTGACTATACCATAAATGTACACTGCTAGTCAGAAGTTTCAGGACACTTTGCCACAAGTCATGATTTTCACTGATATGCCATAGTTAGATCAATCAGAATTAACCGGGCAATAAACTTTCACGAATGGGAAAGTCACTGGACAAGTGATAAGTACTGGAGATGGGTTAATAAATGTTGGAATGGGAAAATCACTGGGCTAGTGAGATAAATGTTGGAGACGGTTTACCAGTGGCTGTATAGATTTGAAGCTCGTATAGCTTTGAGTCGTGACAACAAAGCTGAAGTAAATGTGAAGTGGAATATGGAAAAAACTGGAACTGATGTCTTGCATTTAAGGTAAATGTCTGTACTCCAGACATTAAGACAGACTAGGAACTTGAGAGTGGGTTTTAGAGGCTGTATCCTTGTTAGCAGTGGATTTGGCACAATCCAGCAGCAACATTTTAAAGCTGTCCCCAGACATGACTTCTCATTAACATGCTTGGTCCCCCTGAGACTAGTTAAGAGCCAAAAAGAAAGTCTAATATTACCAGGTCTAATAATAGCAGGTTACAGTAATAACTACTTCTTTAGACATTTGAACAAGAAGCAATGTCTAGTCTGTAATCATGAGATTTCATCAAATCATATCAAAGTTAGAATGTGCTTATACGTGTACTTATATATACTTATATATGTGCTTATATGAATCTTAACTGAACGGCTACTCAGTCTGTAGGTTAATAGCAGCCTCTCAGGAAATATGTGTGCTAGTATGCTCAAGCCTTTTAACAAGCAGTACAGTAACAGGGCGCAATCTCTAGTCAACACCTGTCAAAGCATCTACTGAAATGACATGGGGTCATCGCCTTACTCCAAGATGATGACACCAGTTTTTATTCCAGCAATACCAACTGGCTGCGGTATAATTTCACTGTTACTGGGTGAAGTGAATGTGATTGCTAGCATCACAGCACACAACGGGAGAACGACTGACTCACAGTAGGTAGTCAGGCCTCGTCTCACGATGATTTCATTCAATAAAGGAAATGGCTGACTTATGTTTGAAACATGCTTCCCTTTCTCCAAAATGACAGGGCTGGTTCCACTTTGGTAGTGAAACACATCCAAGCACCACTATTGCCGGGAAATTGAGGACAGTGCATTGCTTCAAAAGAGTGGTTCTAAATGACCACTACCACTGCCGTCTTCAGCCATGGATGTGTAGTGTATTAAGATGCGCAATGGTCAGTGAATAAACTGACTGTGAAATACATTACAACGAAACGAAGGTTAAAAAAAAATGCTAACGAGAAAGTGTTCTTGGCAAAACAACATACAAGTTGCTAATATGATTCTGCTCTGAGTTCCCTACAAGTAGTCTGTATCCAGTTTTTTTTTCTCCCTGTGTTTGGGTACAGCTTGTTCTCAGATTGGGCTCTCGGCCGGTGGAAGGCTGGCTATTTCCACTGGGCCCTCACTGAACGACGCCCAGCCTCGTGGTCTTCCAAGCACTGACCACAGAGCAAATCAGCATCTAACTGCCCCCTCCTTGCTAATCCAGCTAAAAGAAAGTCAAAGTAATGGGTTCCAGACTGAGATATGTGATTACTGCACACTGATCTATAGAAGTACTCACTTATTACCACCCAAGAAAATAACCCAGCTATCTTTCTGCCAATCAAGCCCACTCCCTCAAAGGGCAGGACCGCCGTATACCTGCCAAGCACCCAGGGCTGTCTGAAGGCCAACTACACACTGATGGAAGGACTAAAACTGCTATTCATGAGATGCAAAACAAAGCTTTGTAATATAATAAACAAATCCTGCCTTACCAATCAAGTAGGGTGCACTGAGATGAACAAGATACAATTTGAAAATAAAATATAAGCAGCTTTCATGGAGGCTACAGCACTGTGCTTTGAGATGTTTTAAATATAAAAATTAGAGTTGCAAGCTTGAAAGCAGTTAAATTAACAAAATATACTAGTTTAAAGGTCTATAGCCACAAGAGGACATACAATTCATAAAAACTTTCTATTTCATGTCTCTCCCGGTCAGTGAACCACAATACAACGCTATAATAAAACACCAGTGTTACAAACCCCTGTGTGCCAAGTCAGCTTAGAGATCCACCCTGTATCCTGTGGCTTGTGCTTTAAATGGACAGACCTTGAACAAAGCCTACAAACATCTGCTCGGACTTCCTGTGCTGGAGCTGGTCTGTACACGGGCCAATCAGTGAGGGGGTTTGGGGATTGGGGGGTTGGGATGGGGGCAGGTAAAGCCTCCAGTGGACACTTATGGCTAAGGAGAGGGATTAGAAGGTCCAAAGCGTCTGTAAATGTCATCAGTAATTACCGATGGAGAACACTGATGATCAGCAAAAAAAGAGGATTCATCATACTATTTTTTAGTGCTCTGCAAGAAGTGGCTCTCCTTCTTATAATTCTGCTTCCACAGGGCCAAAGCACATTTGCATGAAATTCTCCCCAAGCAAAAGTGGTCGCAGAGATAGACAAGCGATGGGACATAAAGGGCTACAGAGACTGGAAGATTCAGAGAGAAAAAGTTCCAAAGGTAACTGAATACTTCACAGATACACTGCAGTGAATCAAAGCAGCCGTCTCAAAATATAATTTGCGGCAATGTGTGGTAATGTAAACAATGGTAGAGCTAATGGATTTGCTTTTAGGTCTACCTAAACTAGATGAGTGGTTCATTATTATCACATTCTCCTAGCAAAGATGTTGATGTCCTGTGCACCAATACTTTTCCCAGTTAAGAGCATGAGACATTCAGAATGATACTTGTTAAATAAGTGTAATAAAATATAGGGATGCACCGATACTACTTTTTTGGAAAACGAGTACGAGTACGAGTACTTGCATTTCAGTTCCGATACCGATACCGAGTACTTAATAAAAACATGAAAAAACAATTTCGCTGAGCACAATTTGCAGTCCGCCTTTGTT